>JALIZH010024269.1:0-44467 GCA_030522465.1 Rhipicephalus appendiculatus
GTAATAGCAAACACAATATTTTGTTTTTTTCACGGAGAGTCTGCCATATGATCGCGGCACTGCTTCCTCTACCAGAATTATTTGACCCCTACTCACGGTAGGTTTCTTTGATCCAGAACCAATGTTCTAATACAGCTGCGGTAAGTGTGCGTTGAATTGCGTTTCATTGAACATATACACGCGTCATATACCCCAATAGAGTTTCTACGTTGTCAGCTATTTCAGTTTCGAAGGAGACAACAGATGGCGGAATGTAGGGGGTGTAGCTTCCCCGTACTGGTGGTTTAAAACTGCATGCATGGACAAAATATGTGTACCGCTCAACCAAGAGACGCAACACGGATTATAGTACTGAATTGCCATAGTTGTGTTTTGATTCACCGGCATAGGCAGGGATCTAAAGCAACAAATCAGCATTCTTTTCCTTAGCGATAGAATTGCCAACGACTCTACATGTCTGTCACCAAACTACAGGTATGTGCAGCTTAGGTAAGCATGAAATACCATGCGATTACGGCAGACATCGCAAAGATACTCCTGGGCCGTAGATACTGCCTTTATGCATTGGTGATCCCTGCAAATCGGCATCTTCACGGCAAAGGAATGAACAAATACTCTTCATTTCTGTGTAATTATTCATTTATTCAATTGGTAAGCGTAATTTTTTTCGTCGTACTTTCAACTTCTCTGTACCTTTTATGTGTATATATGTTACCACAACGAGCAAGTTTTATTTCTGTGTGGGTACATCGTGGAATTCAAGCTACAATTGAATGCCTTACCGAAGCCTTCTAAATTTTTCAGGGCAGTGTTGAGTCTGAAAAAGGATAGAAATCTTAGAAAACTTGTTGCCTGTATTTCGAAAATGCCTGTCACCTGTATGTGACCCGAGCGGGATATTTCAACCTCATGCTTATTCAAAAATTGTGAGAGATAATTTGTGCCATAACAAAGAAAAACTTGAAAATGCCAGAATTCATGGCCAGTTGAAACCAAAAATATTGACTAATCCATATAAGCGTTGACCTAAATGATGGGAAGTTTGGAATTTACAAAGAGATATGGGGGGAAACAAAGGAATCCAAGAATACTGAAGATACAGAGTCTGTGAAACTATTTTCTTGTCTTTGCAATTCATGGTAGAATTGCAAGAAGCATTATAAGTCAATATGCCCAGCAACCTTATCTGAGAAAGCTAACGACGCCGTTGCGGTAACGGATAACTACGAGGTATGCGTCCCTTTTACAAAGCTAGAAAATGAGAAGAACCGTTCGACTGCTTACTCCCATGAATTTTGATGTACAACAGGGTTACTGGTCATTTATCGCCTACAGTCATTAAAAGACAGCACTAGTTTTTGCACAAAAGAATTGTATTGGTTACCAATTGCGCAATAGCAATATGAGGTACCGCCGCCGGGTGAACGCATTCAGAGAACACGATAAGTCCAGCAACTTAGTTTCATGCGTTAAAATTACATTGGAGAAATCATAATTTGGACTTCGTTGGTACGCTCGACTGGCGCAAAATACATTTTGTGAGAAGTGATCTAAAAAAAAGAAGAATGTGAAGCGAAAGTTGACGAAAGTTGACGCTCCATTGTCTTCTCTTTTCTATACCCCTATTCACGAAATCTATTTTGCGCCACAGTCAAGAATACGTTGCCGGAAACGAGGCGGCTCATGCCAGTGCCCGAGGATTTACAGTCCGGGCACAAGCATCCGATGGGTCGCAACTCGCTACGGAGGAGGCACCGTTTACAGCGCGGGATCGCCTTATTTCATTTGATGACATTTGCATACACTACCGATTAGAACGCTTAACCTTTCCGCCCCTGATGCGCAAATCCCCGCGCAGGTGCGAAATTCTGTGGCGACAGCTGCGGACTCGCACCTTTCCTTCCCCTTACCTTCTACACCGCATTCATCCGTCCTGCTACCCTTCTCCCCTCTTGTAAATTCTGTGCCTCCTACACAGCAGACTTAAACCACATCATGTGGCGCTGCCCTATGCACCCTCTTCCCCCTTTCCTGAAACGCCTAATTTCTGGTGAGGAGCAGTGGCCACATGGCAGCAAACACAGTTTGCTAATGACGCGATAGTTTGTGCGTAGCTGCACGTCTGTCATGAATACAACAATGTTTCCGATTATTCGTAATATTCGAAAAATTATGTACGACTTAACACCTCCTAGCTATGCACTTAATGTTCCCCAGTTGATATTTGTTTCGCTCCTGATAAGGTGTTCCTGGCAGCCAGGCTAACCTCCCTGTCCTTCCTTTCCTACTCCTCCTCCTCTTCCTCCTCAGGCATGTTCTAGGGTCTGTTAGAAAAGCGCGTTTGTCATTTGGGTGAATGTTGTCGCGTTCATATGCTGCACCTTTATATGTCATGGAAAGCCTCCTTGTATGACCAAAATACAACAGATGTTTCAATGCACATGCATCAAAGAAGGGTGTCAGAATAGAGAATTTTACAACCGAATCGAATAACAATCGAATAGTGATGACATCGAATCGATTAAGAATACGAATCGAATACTATTCGAATAGCTTTCCAATAGTAAGACAACCATTTTCAAAGAAAGCCTGGACTGGTAAAGTGACAGTTTCTAAAACAGCCCAAGAATTTTCCAACATTTTATTTGAAACAAATATTTACAAGCTTCAGCAAAGGAACATTACGATTACTGTTAAAACACAAAAAAATACTACAGTTCTTTAAACTGAGGAGCAACTAGAGCCTTCGAAATATTTTGTAACTGCGGGCCGAAATATGGCAGTGACTACAGTCTTCAAGGTGGTACTTGGTCAACAGCTTTTAAGTAAAAGTGATAGTTAAATATCAAGCAATTTTCATGAGTTAACATCATCATGAATTTCATAGTTAAGATTCTGGACACTGTTGCTTGTGCCGAGCTGGTGTTATAAGCAAAACGCCTTCAACCTGATATCAATATGGCATTCATAGTGCCGTAACCACATAGGCTGCTTGAAGTTGAGTGATTCGATGATGAAAACAAAAAAAGTACTCCTCGCTGTTCCCACCTCTCCTTCCTTCGAGCATTTTTCATCGTTGTTGATTATTTAAAAACTATGCGAAAAATATTCGGTATTGATAATGCGCTATTCAATTCGAGTACCGAATCAAATATAACGTTACTCGACTCGTTATTCCAAATTTCCCAGTATTCCCACACCCCTAATCGAGAGAGAAAAACCTCGACCAAGAATAATTTCTGCAACCGGTAGAACCGCATGCAATGAAAATCGCGTACAAATAAACAGTTTGCAGTGCAAGTACACTAGCTCACAAAAAAACAACTATACAACCAATGAACACATGTGCAATAAATTTCCATTTAATGTTCTAAAACAACGCGAAAGAAATATATAAAAGGACTAAAGATGTGATACTGGGAAATGTAAACTATAAGAAACACTCCAGTGCATGCGTAAAAGCGCTAATCTCTTGACAGTTTTCCAACTGCATTGTTAGTGTCAACAAAGCCAAGATAACACGTGAAGCTGAGAACGCAGCTCTGACAGACATTTTTCTCACCTGTTTCTCGCCGGGCTAAAGCTTGAAGACCTGATCGCCGCTATGAGCGTACGGTTGCCTGTAGCCTTGCAAAAAGTCTGGAGAGATAAGGTGAGGAGTGCTGACATTGTTTTAATTGTTGAGAAAACTTTGATATAAGATAAATGTTTTGCTGGCTTGAAAACTGGAAACATACCATGCCGTAGGAAATGAAGAACAGCTGTGTTCCACCGAATTCAAGACCGTCTAGACGAGTATCTGTATTGGCACACTCGTCTTTAAGTACTTTCAAGTATGCCTAAAAATGTAAGCCAAGTGTGAATTAAGTTCCCATGAATAGCGAGACTTCCGAGTGCTATTGCACATCCGAGAAAAAAAAACAACCACAGATTAATGAATATAATCTATAATTCCCTGTTTCTGAGCAAGGTAACACAAAAGAAACTTGTGCGGTATCCATTTATTCAAGAAATGGGGTTTGTTCATATTGTTCATCCATATTTTACATTGCGCATCCGCTCTATAAAGAGCCTGTAAAAGCCAACAGTTTTTTTGCGTATGGTACACAATGAAGATTGCAGGGGTGGCAAGGCAAATACCAAGTAAGTAGAAGTGTGTGCAGTACTGAGTTAGAACAAGAACAACATTATAATACTTATTAAACTGTGAATTTCTTTCCGTTAATTGACACCAGACTAAGTATGTTATCTAGGCACGCTGGCATAAGCACTGCGATTACCTGAGCAACAGCATAGGTGCACGTAATGCCTGAAAGGGGCCCTGCAACACTTTTTAGCATGGTCACAAAACGCTGCCGATTGATAGTCGAGACTCCCGAGAACACGCGGGCCAAATATTATAGCGCAGCATGCGGCCTGGAATTCACAACAAATTCTCGATGTCAGCTAAAAAATTGCTTTCTCTTCTCTGGACAAATGACGCTACAAGCTCAAAAATCACTCGTCACAGCCATTGTATCAGCCAATGGCTGATTTGAGCATGGCACGTTCGGTCGTGACTGGGGTTGCCGCGGGAGGCCGCGACTTGTCCACGCGAGCGCGTGCGATCACACTAAAAAGTCGCGCATTCGAAGAAAAAAAGAAGAGAAAAAAGTGTTCGAGGTCACGAGGCGCGCGTGACGTATTTTCTTTCCCCGTGCGATCCCTCCCTGATTAGCTTCCAGCCCTTTCGCCGGGACGAGAGAAGAGAAAATGCAATCGCAGCGTGCGACAAATCTTTGTAACACCACTCGTACAGTACGGATTCTAAAACTTTTTGCGCCGGTGAATTTGTGAGGCAATAAGCTCCTTTAGTGAATCCATTCCATGGCTACTTGGAAAAGTGTTGCAGGGCCCCTTTAAGAACGCGTAGTCGATACTTCGCTAATTCGCAAAGTGATCAGTTATGGCGTACTGGGCCCTTCGCAATTGTACTTGCAGTAGGAAGTATGGGACAACTTCAAACGGCCATTGTTACGTGCACGAACGTTCATTTACACCAGCATTGAGTCGGTGCAGCGAAGCAGAAGGGCAGATGACGAAAAAGGAGTACCATATCTTGTACGTTTTGCGTAGTGTTCATGACAGTACGTTTAGAGATTCATATTTTCACGACGTTCAAAGAAGTTCTAACGGTGTCCACAGTGATACTATTTTTAGCAAAATCATTCTGCAGTCACCGCTCCTATAAAGCTGGAAAATTACATTGTTTTAACCATCAGTTATCAGTAAACCTGTGATAGACTGATGTAGAATGTGTTATAAATTGTCGTGCGGCGCATATCCTGCGAATGTAGAGCGAGAAGACGAGGTGCTAACCTGTTCACCAGTTTGTTTTCTTTTTCTAGCCCAGCATAGAGCAAATGTATTATGTAAACCTATTTTTCGACGCTTCCGCTTAACATATTTTGGGAAGGTGTGACATACACAGCGTGACCATGCCAAACTACGCGCTTTTACACATTATCACATGTCCGCCCACTGCTTGCGCGCTGGTCGTAGTTCTCTTCCTGAAATAATTTAGGAGACCGAGCAGTGCTCCGTAGATGCTTTCTTAAAAAATTCTCATGCGGTCCTACCAAAGCATCGCCCTTTTTTGACCTCATCGCACCACTGAATTCAACACTCCCTCGTTTGGGCTCAATTTGAACGAATCTGCTCCTATGCAAGTCCATAACGATGTGAGCGGCCATCAGTGTTGCCGTTGGACTTTGCGCAAAGTTAGCTACTATAGGACCTCCTCTTGCTACGAAAATCTGATGTTGGTGCCATGGCTACTTCTTGGCTGCATTGAACTTCTGTTCTGGCACTTTTAGTAGTCAATACTCTTATCATTTGCAGGTAAACTAAGAAGAAATCTTAAAGACCAGCCACTGTTTTCAACCTTCAGTGCCACGTCAACCAATGCGCGCGCATGTGGTACCCAGTGCAGCAGGCTAGTGTGCATCAAATCAATCCCACACAACGCACCTGATGCCTGCAGAGACGGAGTGGTGAAGTTGCGTGCAAGTTGGCAAACTCGTGGCTAGCGCGCTGCTTACCCTTCCCGCTATCTATTCTGACGCCAGTCTCTAACGCTGATAGCAGAGCATGTGCTCGCCTAGGAACTAGACAAAAAACGAAGATCCGCTCAAAAATGAAGCTGTTTTGTTATTATGGTAAATCTAGTAATCAATTTTGGTCTGGGGCTTCAAGGAAAAAATTACTTCAACGTTTACTGTTACCACGGAATCATTGGCAGAAACGCTCCAGAATTACCTGTCTCTAGCAAGAACTCTATCCTGCGTAACTATTTAAAGGTGCACTGAACTTATACTAACCAACACGCTGTAGTTGCTGCAGCACCTGGTGCAAAATATGGCTTATGGAACAAAATGTTAGAGAATGCAATGTTATTCGTCTACTTAAATATTAACAGTCAGCCTATTTATCTTTCGAACAGCCTTGCATTACAATCCGTCGCCAGTAGTGAATATTGATATGTTCATATATCATGTAATATAAAAAGTAGGAATGTAATATTCTTTCCAACTACCATTGCACTGCTAACATAAGAGCCACGTAATCCAGCCTTTCCACTTCCTCTCTATCAGCGCGTAAATATATTTGTCTCTTGAGATTATTTCATGAAATATACCACACGAAGAGTTTATTTTATCACCACACTATATGTCCTAACGCTTCGGTGATCGCTATGAGTTAGGTATTCTGTTTTCCAAAACCCAATGCTTACGAGTCTGTTGGAAGTCTAGGCAGTGTCCTTTTTTACTCACTTTATTTTGTTGATTTATTGCTAGTGCTTCACACGCTCGCCTCAGTAATGGTTCTGGCCTTGCGGTACATAATAAATAAATAAATAAATAAATAAATAAATAAATAAATAAATAAATAAATAAATAAATAAATAAATTCCTTTTCGCAACTCACATGCAGCTTGAAGACAGCAAGAGGGGGAAAAATTACGGTCTTATTTCCGTTTTTGCATATTCAATATTATATATAGTGTATAACAATAAATGTATAATCACAATACCATTTTACTTCTATTTCGTTACAAATATGGCGATAAAGTTAAATGGCATGGCTACTTTGGCTGGTCGCTTCCAAAGTTAGGCAATGGAGCGTGAACCATACTCGTGCTCAGGGTTCATCACAGCGCCTTTCAGTCAATGTATGGGGCAGACTCTGCCCGCCCCCCCTCTTAGGTGACTAGGGGGCGGGCGCCCCCTCCCCGGCCGTGCGCACGCCTATAGAATACTGAAAGATGTGTGGGAGGCTGGCCTCTCTGTATCGCAATGCCGATTGTCATTCCAGGTACGCCATAGACCGACCAGAACTTCCACTAAGCGATACAAGTTCTTGTCTTTTTTTCCTTCATGAACTGGACTGCCTGCAGGTTCTTTTTTATGTCTGTCAGCAGCCGTTCTATTTATGCACACCCACACTTTTCATTTGGGTTCATTCCTGCGAGGGGGGGGGGGGGGCAATTTCTACTGCCGTCATCATCATCATTCTGCTACGGCCGCACCGCGCCTCTCACACAGTTCAAGCGCAGAGCTTGAGGTGCAAGCCGAAAAGCACGCGATCACAGTCTTGGCCGGGCTGGAAGCTGCTGCCGGCGCCGCAACGCTTTGGTCGTTCGCCTTCGAATGTTGTGGCTCAAGAAATCCTAAGAAAATGCGCTAGTCGATTGAACATTATGGGGAGCACTGGCTGCAGCGGAGTGAGCATGTAGAAAAGAAAAAGGATGGAGCCGCTCGGCAGCGGCTGGTGGCAGTCGCGGCCGAGCTCTCAATGAGTAATGACCTGTACCTTGTATCTTGGTCTCACCTCTGAGTGTTTTCTGGGCCAGCCGCAGCCCGATATCCAACATCTGGCGCCCAACGGGAAGGACACCGCCCTGCGCACATCACACACCGGCGCACATCACACCGTTCGACTATGCCGCTCATTGTCTATGGCCCATTACCAGCCGATGTCACCCACGACGAGCTGTGGCAGCTACAGAAGACCCTGCTGAACCACGACCTATTCGGCATCATGGACCCCTTGAAACTGAAGTGGCTGACCCCAGGCCCCGGAGACTCTCAAGTTCCAGCGATGGCCGCAGAGGGCGAAAAAATCGACCACGGCGAGTTCCATCGAAATGCGCGTATAGTGGGACTACTGACTCCTCTTTTAGCGGTCGGATAAGTTAGTTCGGATTTTCCCCGTTAGGGGCGCTCAACAAGGACAAATATTTCGTTTTAGAATGTGTCAGAAGATTGTTAGAAGCTTCAATCATGATGCAACGTTGCTAAGTTAGAAGCTTAGTTACCGTGTAATTTTTCATAAAAATAGTAGGGATTGGTTTTAATGTTACTTATAGAATTACTACAAGAGCTTAATTGTTTGAGAACAAGTATTGAGATTACACTGACGCTCGAAAAGCAGCAGCCCATTGGCATCGGTTGCGTTTCGGTTGGTTAATTCATTCAAATTGTACCGCGGCCGTTTTCTGTGATCGGCATCACGCAGCTATGGCAACGAAGCTCCGTTTCAGATCGGCTTTGATATATCAATGCGAGTTTGTGTGTCAGACTTACCATGCCGCTACCTCATGGCGAACGTGTCTAAAGCCTGTGAATCATGTCAGTTGCGGCGCTTCACCGACTATAAACGTCGGGCTGCACAGCTTCCAGCGTGAAAATTCAACGCCGGCAAATTGCTCGGAGACTACCCATGAAAATGGAATAACGATGCACAATGTGCGCGTGGGCACCGGTGAGTGAAAATGCACTGCTTTGCACTCGAACATAGCCTTGTTTTTTTTTGCATGCGCTACGGTTTTTGTCAATTCATAAGGTTTTACGACTTGTCCAGCTGATGAGATGCACAGCTTGTGGGCTCTAATGACATTTTCTCAGAAGGGGCGGGGACACGGGGGGGGGGGAGGGCCTCCAGCCCCCCCCCCCCCAGAATTTTCGCCTGCCCCCCCCCCCGAAGAAACTCACTTATCCTGGGTGTCCCCCCCCCTGGTAAAAAAATCCTGGCACCGCCCCTGTTTCTCAGATCGCTTACTGCGTTCTCACATTTGCAGATAATATCTTTACTGCTTAACTTCGCCACATAGATCACAGCATAAGTTTTACCTGTTTCTGCGCAAACGAGTCCGCTGCGAGATATGCTCTTAAATTCAATGCATGGTAAAGCCAAGTGCACTTACAGTATGTATACGCATTTGAACATTTTCATAAGCAGGGACACGTACATTTTCATATACCATATACCAAACTGGACAAGTTTATCCAGTTGGGCAATTAACTAGCTTTGTCCACTGATGGGCATCTCTAAAACAAATTCACAAACATATCGTTTTCGTGCAGTGTTCTCATACACATTCTTCTTAGACATGAATCACAAATACATTCACTCTTCCACTATAATAACCATGACTGCTTTTTCCTCTTTCAGCCCAACCACAGCCTCCAAGGAACTGCTCATATCAGCATACGCTTGGATGCTTTATCTCTGAACCTACCTCAGGTCAGCAGAGAATGTGTCATCACTGAAAGTAAACTCATGGGCCAAAATCCTCGCAAGGTATTGTTGTAGACACTTTATTTATTGAACCAATTTTTGTTTAACTATTTCTGTCCAGGGTTCATGCGGGTCCTTGAAACCCTTGAATTTGAAAAGTTCGTTTTCAAGGCCTTGAAAGTGCTGGAATTTTCGCAAATCCTTGAAAATCCTTGAATTTCCTTTTTTTATTTTAATAAACATTGTCACACATTTATTTCGCAGTGCATTATTTGTGATGCTGTAAATGTAGCAGGTGGCATATGCAATGTGCCCATCACAAAAGAATTGAGAACATCAGTAGCTTCTGCGTGGAACCAACACCGTGCATTTTTTGTAAACTCGGAAAAGACAGGAGCAGGAGGGCGAGAAACAGAAAAAGAAATGTTGCATTGAGGAGGAGGTCGAAATGCTTACAAAAAAGGAAAAGAAAATAGAAGCCACTGTTTAGGAACAAGCAGCTACAGCAGACTCATATGCAGAAAAGGCAAAGGCAACCAGCGACCTGACATGCATCAAGCCAAACAGCCTTAGGAAGACTGCCAAGACCAAGCAGCAGGATAGTGGACATTGATGTGAAAATTCAGGAAAAGCAAGAAGGCGTTGCATGATAACTGTTCCTTAGTTTTTCCTATCTGAATAAATGTTTGCATCTGATGTTATACTGAAAGTGATTATCTATGCAACTTTGAGAAACTATGATTGAAAATTGTCGAGAAAGGAAATGTCATTGGATCCATGTTTTCGATGTCTGTCCCAGCGATGTTACCCTTTTTCTATGAATTCTGGTTCTTTCAAGCCTCCATCCACCCCTGAACATGTGTTATTTGGGTTTCTAACAGACAATGTGGTCCTTGAAAATTCGCACACATAGCCTTGAAAGTCCTTGAAAACCCTTGCATTTTTGTCATGTAAACGAGCATGAACCCTGTCTGTCTTACTCTTTCTCATGACTCGTTTTTTTTTTCTTTTCAGGAAACTGGACAAAAGAGAGATCATTGGTTTCCAAGCTACCCACATCAAGTCGTAAGAAGCTCAACAGTTGCCGTAGTGATAACCCCATGGGCCACCAATATTTACAAGGCATACAAACGCAAGCCTTAGGTACACCGAAAAGCAGTGATATTGTACAGTTGTCGAAGCAGTACAAAATTGGGTGCACCAATTATTTTCTTGCTTCATGAATTACTCAATTTAGAGGAAATGTGCACGCTTCAAATTTTTTGGATAGTGCATGTGATGAGGTGCACATACTGTACTTCACTCTCCGTGTCAGACTTTGCATAGAGTATCACATATAACGAGGTGCTAATGGGCCTGTAGTAGTGCATATTTAGCAGCACTGCTTTTTCAGTATAGATTGCTGTGAATGCGAAGATTGTTGCAAAGGAAGGCAGGAACAGCTACAGTAGTGCTGAAACGAAAAGTTACTGGTACCGCTTACTTGTTGGGAGTGACATTGTGAAGGTTCTAAAATAGGAAACTGTGTCCAAGCACTCGTCCCTTCACTAAACAAGACGTTGTGCAGTGGTCACCTGGAGATGAGTGGATTTAAGGGCACCTCAGTGTGTAAGTGTTGTTGGATGGCACTTCCAGGTCACTACTCTGGAATACATAATGTTTGATGATGGGCATAGGTGAATGAAAGCGTGTGCATAAGGATATTTTGGGCAGTATTCTATGGAACAGGCTGAGGAATTTGTAAAGCATCTAAAAAATTCGTTTTTAGCTCTGTTCAGTGAACATTTCCGATACGTTAATGGGATGATATGTAAACACGCACTGTCCAGAAAAGAGGGTACATCACCGTTGCATTTGTGCAAGCAATTTGTTTTGTATATGAAGTTGAGCCACAGACAAAAAGCAAATACAGTAAAAGCTCGTTAATTCGTACTCGAAGGGGAATGTGAAATTGTTCAAATTAGGGGGCAGGCACTAGAATGAACAGACATTGTGCCACAATGCGTGGGCAGAAACCAAAGAAGCCACATCTGGGCTCGTTATCACGAACTAGGCGCTACTACACGTTTGTGGCAGGTGAATTCGTAAATTAAGTTCATGGAGCTCTAATAGCGAACAAAATTGACCCGTCTGTGATACACCAAAAAAGAGTATCGATGTGCACTGCGAGCAGTGAGCCTTAATGTTGAAATATATGATATTTATGCTCCAAAACACATTTATTTACATGACAGAGTTAACACAATCAAAATTAAAAGTAATCTGTAATTTGCATTCACCTGCGTTTCTTCCATTGCGACTCCATGAGCATTGTTTGTAGCTTGCCCACGGGCTCCAGTGCAGCATCTGAAATCTCATCTGCTGAGAAATGATGCTGTTTTGCATCTCTAGTAAATTTAGTCTGGTTTGATGTTGCAACATATTGTGATCACTCTGGGCAGACTTCTGCGAGGAGTGATGAAAACCAGGGGCTCCCAGTTCGAGCTAACTGTTGTTGATACCAACACATTCGAATTATTGGGAGATTCCCCCCCCTAGAAATACACAGAGCTGTGCCGGGACCAGGGCATCAGTTCAAATTAATTGTAACTTTGAATTAACTGAGTTTGAATTAATCAGCTTTTACTGTAATATTTGTTCACGATAACAGACCTGACACGACATGGAGCTTTTAAGAGAGCATTAATTGAGTGCACTCATTAGGTGTAATCAGTTCATTAGAGTTGGCCAGTGTTTGTACATGTTTAATATTTGAATGTGTACTGAAAGCTATTTCCTTGGTATTGCTGTGAGCTATGTAGCCAGAAAAGGCTAGTTCTGCATGATACTCATGTTAAGAGTGAGGCAGACGGGAGGAAGTGAAGAATGAAAATGTGAATTCAGCTTCTGCAATTGTCCATCGTATGAGCAGTGTCTTTGACGACTATTAACCGTTGGCACCAAAAAAAAATGGACTCATTTATTTATTTGTCAATGTAAAGCATAACAATTTTACGAGGGTTATTCAAAAAGTAACGGCTGTTTGGTCCCAAACAAATAAATATTTATTAGCAAAGGTTTTTATTGGCTTAGTTTAGCACAAACCTACTTCACTTTTCTACATAATCACCGTTAGCTTCTAAGCACTTTTTGTACCACCACACTAGTTTCTTTAGTCCCTCTACATAAAAGTTCGCTATCTGGGAATTGAGGCTGTTGACAGCGGCGGTCTTCAATTTCTTGCTGTCTTCAAACCGTTGTACCCTGAGCCACTGTTTCAAGCGAAAAGATAGGAAATAGTCAATTGGTTCTGGCTGTGGTGCACGGACGCATGTAGTCATGGAGGAGGATGATTCCAGACGAGAGTTTGCCACGTCGTCGATTTCTTATCATACATTTTTGCTTGGTGAGCGTTTCAAGGTATATGTCAGCTGTAACTGTGGCCCACATTTTGTGAAATCAACCAAAAGAATGCCCTTTTCTTCCCTGAAAATGGTAGCCATCATTTTCTGACTGGAGTGAACAAATTCCTTGAATTTTTTCAGTTTTTGTGAAGGGGAGTGGAACCACTGCATTGATCGTTGTTTTGTTTCTGAAGTGGCATAGGATATCCAAGTATCGTCATATGTAACAATGTGTGAAAACAAAGCATATCTGTCTAGTCGGTAGCTGTCCAAAAATGCTCGTCCACTTGACATTCTTAGGTGTTTGGGTTGGTCGGTAAGAATTTTTGGTACCCAGCTTAAACAAATTGTGATATCTGAGCATTTCAGCTAAAATCGTGTAAATTCTAGTGAGGCCAACAAGGGGAACTTTATCTGACATACCATTAACTGTTAGTCGTTAATCTAATTGCAATGCCCTGTCCACTTGAATAGTTTCATTTGTCTGGATGCTTGGCCTGCCGCTCTGCCCTTTGCCGTACACATTTGTGCAGCCATTTGTGAAGTCTCGACACCATTTTCTGACCTTTCTTTCACTCATCACTGTTGGTCCGTAAACTAGGCACAACTACCCATGAATTGGAGAAGCTGAAGATTCTTTTGCATGCAAAAAATTGAATTACAGCGTGCAACCTCACAACAGACAGGAGCAACGATTTTCGCAAAAATTGTCATCTGCATTCCCCGACAAGCAGATGACTACTGCGCCAGAAGAATAACTTCAGTACTTTCACTGAAAATTAACAGATGGTGCTGTGCACATAAATCTTTACTCTGACGTGTAAATATTAAAAGGTTAGCAAACTGCCCTTACTTTATGAATAACCCTCGTAAAAAGTTAATTATACAGATTGGACAAAAATGATTACTTACTGCCTATTTTTCCAACATTGCTACCGCGTCTTTCAGCACTTCCTAGCTGTCTTGTGTACTAATGTTCCATATGTCCCTGTTGTATGTGCATATGTCATGTGCAATGTATTGCGAGTGCTGTCCACTGGTGTATCATTTCTTTTTGCAAATGAGTGCTTTTAGGAACACCCACAGGCATCCTCTATCTCATGTGTCAGCTGATCAACAGTGGGCGAGCAAGGGTAGCTCAATTCTGTAAAGTTATCTTCCGTGACAACTTTCACAAGAATGTTCACTTGCTGAAATGTTGGATTCAGGCTAAGGCTTTCATTATTCGCCAACTGTTACTCAATTGAAGTGTTTATGTCAATGCAACCTCTTCGCCTCTTTGAAACATAAACCAAGTTTGCTTTTCAGCAGAATCCCGTAAATGGTGTTTTCCCAAGATAGACGAGGTTATTAGCACAGCTGGAAGTTGAACTAGTTGTCGGAATTAGTCGTAAAAATATCGGACGCGCAGGCACGAACGCAAGGATATTACGCACAATAACGAGAACGCGTTATGTGCAGGAATACCTAGCATAACAGTGTGGTTTCACTTTTTTTTCAACGCGATGTGCCTCTCGCCAATGTTTTGTCAAAATTGCGGCTCAGGCTAATCTTACTGACACTGCATCTTTTGAGGGCAGTTTTAATGCTGTTTGTTTATTACAGCTCAAATCCTCAAACGCGCATGTGTAGTGAGAAAGACAACGGGCAGCACTGTACGTACGCAAGTACTGTGCATGGGTCGCCCAGCGTAAATATCGTTGTCTGACGCGTCGTTCCGCGTATTATAAATGGTATTCTGAACGAGCGAAGAGACAAAGTTGCTCAATTTCAGCAGGGAATTTTATTAAACAGATGGCTAATACTGTTTTTGTGTGTATTGTTCAACTCTGTGACTGACAGAGCTTCTTGTTTACATGTATACTGCTACATTCACGATTGCCAATAAACAATGTAAGCTTACTTGCTTGGCGTGTTTTTTTTGCCAGTTGAGGCCTCGCGGTCACCTGGCGACTTAGCGGAAATATCTGTAGTAACATTAGGCTGCCGTGCGCGCGAATACTATCCCGCGACAGCGGTGAATAAACGCCGGCAACCTGCGGGCGCGCACCGCGACCACCCGCACCCGCCAGCAATGCAGCAGCCATATTGCCCCAGCGTAATGATGATGATAGTTTTAGCAGCGCCATCTCTAGGTCGGATACTTTAGTTCACAACGCCACCGCTACCCTTATTTCTGTTGCACTGTCAAAGGTACAGTTTCCCTTCTCTACATAATAGTATAGGTGTTCTGTGCTGACCCTGTCTCTACAGCACCATCATGTCTCAGGTCGCATGAGCCCCGACCAGGTGAAGAGAGTCACCATGGCTCTTGGGCATCTCGGCAAATACATCGGCGTCCCGGTGACGGTAATCCGCGCGACCACGCGCGCCAATCCGGCTGTCGACGACGACGCAGGCGCATCACCGGGGACTGGCGACGACCGGATGGTGAGTGGTGAGGGCCATGGGGACGCTGCCGACGAGGGTCTCATGCCTGGCGGGACTGAGGCACGCACCGTGGAATGCGTCGCGGTGCACGCGGAAGGCGCAGAGGACACGTTTGGCTTGTGCAACGAGGCGGCATCGAAGGACGACGAGGGCGCGGAGAAAGTCAACGGCGAGGAGTATACGACGGTGGACTATGTGACCTTCGGGGACATTAGCGGTGACGGCGAAGACGGTAAGGAAGAGGTCGGGAAGTCCAGGGATGGTAAAGCGGTGGCCGTAGAGGAAGAGAAGTATTAGGACAACGCAGGAGGTGACGATGGCGAGCAGAAAGAGATGAGGAAGCTGGCGAAGGAGCAGAGCAAGAAAATGAAGAAAAAGAAGATCGCCGAGAAAGCGGCCACAGACTTCGAGGACGGCGAAGGAAAGTGCAACAGAGCAGACATCGAGGTCGGCGTGCAGAAGCACGCGCACGGTGCGTCCACTTCAGAGGAGATTGCCGCGGCGATCGATGGGAAAGCTGACGAGAAAGCGAACGGTGTGAAGGACGAACTTGGAGAGCGAAATGAAGAGGATAGAACAGCAGAGAAGAATAGGAGTAAGAGGAGGAAACGGAAGAAGATGAAAAACAGGGACCAGTGAAAAACAGCAAACAAATCGCAGTATGGCACCGACGTGGTCCGGGAGTACAAGGGGTGCTTAGAGGCCACGGAGTTTCGTCACGGCCAAAGGGAGGTATCCGAGGTCTTTGTGGAGCAGGAAGACGAGGAGCACACGGGAGGCGAGTACTGCGCGGAGAGCGATGGTGCTGGAGTGTGGGAGGCAGCAGCCGGCGGGGCGGGTGGTGAAGTTCACTGAAGTGCATGCGGAGGAGGTCGAGCATTGCAAGCAGGGCGAAGGCCCGACCCAATACGGCGAGTTGTGCGAGACGATGGAGAGCGTGGACGTCGACGACGCAGAGGTCTTGGATGACTTGCACTACTGCGAGTAGCGCCCTTTCTGTCCTCTTCTTTGGTCCCTGTCTTTTAAGCGCTGTGACTTCATTGAACCTAGAAACAACCTTCATAACCTAACTGACGCCGAGAAACGACTTAAAGGCAACCAGATTAGGCTTCAGAATCATCCAGTTTCGCTGTTTCAAGCATTGCGTGGCCTAGTGCAAGCTTCGCCATTTTTTTGGGCCCACGAGTTTCTTTCTTTTGCTATTTTTATTTCTCTTTCTTTCACTTTCGTACTCGTTGTCTTGCCCATCAGATTTGCATCCCGTGCCGGAGTAATCGGCGCACGTGTTCTAGGAGCGAAGCAGAACTGCAATGAAGAAGGGGATGGTAAGGGCGCAATCAGTTCATGATGATTATCACTTCTGTTTGCAGCTCACGGACTAACAGCCACCTTCACAGAATCAAGGCAGCTTCGCACTAGGGGCGTCCAGCCTGAAGGAAGTACGGAGCTGGGGAGCCTTTCTTGTTTCTCTTCGGTTTTCTTTTTCTTTCCTGCTCTCTTCCTTCCTTTCTTTCATATTCCGTTTTTTCCGACCTTTTTTCTCTCTTTATTTCTGTATACGTCTTCATCTTTGTTTATATATTCCTTTCTCTTTCTTACTCTTTCTTTTTTTCCTCCTATTTTTTTTCCTTTCTCTCCCTTTCTATTTCGCGCTCGCTTCCTCTCTTTTTTCTATTTTTATACGTGGTTTTGCCTGCGTACGCCAAGAGCACTTGTTTATTTTTTGTTTTTTTGTTTTTGTGCTGATGATGATAAGTGAGCAGGGTTAAGGGGAACCCTGCGCACGCTTATGAGCTTCAATACCTCCGCCCAACTCAACAGAGCCGGCGCGTGCATTAAAACCTCTCGTGAAACATAGACTACTGGTGCTAATGTACTTACATTCCCGCATCGTATCCAGCTTTCGATTCCTACTGTCACAGTGTAGTGTTCAAAATGAATCAAGCAGCATTCAACAATTACTTAAAATGCGAGCACGTAACTGCACAGAGGCACAAGAAGACGAACACACTTAGAGTGTCCCTGTGCAGTTATGCGCTCATATTTCAAGTACCATGAATCACCAACTCGCTCAATCAGCAACTGTGTCAACAATTACCACAGAGACATTCGTATTGTAGTGTGCGATAACTTTAAGAGCATATTAAGGCGAAAGCCTTTAATGTCTCATGCTCACGTCCGTCCTTTCGTCCGTCCGCCCGGCGTCCGTCCGTCCATCCGTCCATCCATCCGTCCGGCGTCCGTCCATCCACCCGTGTCCATCCGTACGTCCGTCCGTGTCTGTCCATCCGTCCGTCTGTGTCCGTCTGTCCGTCCGTGTCCCCGTCTGCCCCCTGGCATCTCAACGTCTCGCCCACCAGCCGCCGCTCTATCGTCGTCGCCAGCCAGCCCACGTCAACTCGACCAGTCAAGCATCCGTGTTGTGGTCAGGCTGAACTCGGGTTCTTTTCCACTCGGTCGCTCAGCCGCGTTAGAGCTAGACTATCTAGTTGAAATCATTGAACTTACATTTTGGTTGTAATTAGGAGTGGTTTACCGTGTGCAGTGAACTTCTGACTAAGTGTAATTTTGTGTATATATATAGTTTTCACTTTAATTCTTGAATAAATGTTTCGTGTGTTGGTTTGTTAAACCAACTGCTTTGTCAATAAGACTCCCAGTGGCTCAGTCATAGAGGGCCATTACGAACCAAAATAAGAATTTGCATCACAACACCAAAGGTGCACGTCTGCTTCTTCAAGACTTCTCGTAGAAGTTTCGTAGCTTTTAAGGCGAAAGCCTTTAATGTCTCATGCTCATGTCCGCCCGTCCGTCCCTCTATCCGTGTGTCCGTCCGTCCGTCCATGTGTCCCTCTGTCCGTCCGTCATTTCGTGTCCATCCATCCGTCCGTCCGACAAAACAAAAAGACATGGCATAGTCAGTCGAATGGCCAAAAGCTTTCGCCGAACACACTTTGGAATGTACGAAGTGTCCTTGAATTTTTACCTATGCGTGGTCAGGCACAATTCATGCCGTTGGGATTTTATATTTTCGGGCAACGTGGAAAACACTGCAGAGCTGTGGTCAAATTTTGAATTACAGAGTGTCGCAATCGTCGGTATTCTGTTTTTTGTTTTTGCGCACAACCTTTATTCCAGCCGACCGAGTCTCTACTTTCGCAGTAGGAAAGTAATGTTTAAGTAAAGCTCTCGTTTGGGCTAGTTGGTGCATTCTTGAACACATATTGTAGGACTGCGCGAAAAAACACGGATGATTGAGCCCATCCTGTGTACTCTACTTCGTCCGTGTTTTTTTTTTTTTTTGCTTTGCACACACGACGGACAAGTGCAGACATTGCGACGCTAGAGCCGCCTTAGAGCACATACTATGGGGATGTCCAGGCACAATAAACAATCAACATGATACAGCCTTAAACAGCGACAGCCTCCACGCGCGCTGGGAGTCTGCGTTGCTGAGCTCGGACCTGGAGCAATAACTCTGGGCCGTCCAGCGAGACGAGGGCGCCGCCAAGGGCCAGCAACCCTTGGCCGAAGCCTAGGCGGGATCCAGGCCCATCCCACCCATTCGCAGGGCGCTGAATAAAGTTATTTGGTCTGATCTGAGTCCTACAATATGTGTTCAGTAATGTTAAAGTTCATTTATGCGGTGGACGAACTAGACGCATAGCCTTTTTTACCCGCTCGTTGTCGCAGTGTAAATATTCTATATAAACCCATATCGTGCAATATTTTCATGAAATTGAGATGTAAAGCACATTCATAAGCCCACCTTTGGTAAAGGAGAGACTTCATCTTGTCGTTTTTTTTTTCTCGAAAATGTACTATCCTTTTCATGAGTGAAAGTAAAGCCTGAACGACAGCACTGACACTCACATTGTAGGCTGTCTGGAGGCCAGTGTTGTCAATTTCATCTTCGTCTTCAGTTTGGAACCAGGGGATTTGGAATTTGTTGAAGAAGTCCCACTCTCTCTGGAATATAAAGGTGGTATAGGTCGTTAAGGAAAATCCGGCAGATCCCATGCACTGTGGAAACCAACGTAACGCGATGCAGTGAGTGAGAAGCTGCATATGCCGTCTTGTTTGCCTTTTGCGACAATTCGAGGCGTTCATCACATCACTTGTCGTAAACTATCGCGCGTTTGTCATGCATGCATGCAATACAAATTGGTATATATCATCCTGATGAAACGTACATTCTGGTATAGAGCCTGGATGTCCTGTCTCACATATTTGTAGTCATGATGTCATGCCAATATTGGTAGGCCTATGTACACGGCCGCGAAAGCACCAAGACCGTGTCATATCAATCATGACGTACATGACACGCATGCCACTATTTTAATGTTGCGACCTAGCACCAATGTCGGTCATACATTCATGTATGACCAACATTATTATGTTGATATTTATAAAAATATATATATTATTACATTAATGTTTGTCATACAATAATGGAACACCATATATATATATATAAATATATATATATATATATATATATATATATATATATAAAGGAAGGAATTGTAAACTTAAGGGCTCGTTTGCTTTGTTAAACACAGTAATAATGAGAACTAACAGACAAAGATGCCAAGGAAAGTATAGGGGGAAGCTATTAGAAGTAATTGTAATGTAAATGTGAAGAAAGGAAAGTGGACGAAGAGATAACTTGCCACCGGCAGGATCCGAACCTGCGACCTTCGAATAACGCGTCCGATGCTCTACCACTGAGCTACGGTGGCGGTCATCCCCCCGTCCACTTTATAGGGTATATATGTGCACTTAAACGTGGGAGCGTCAGTCAGCGCCGCCTGTTGCCATTACGGCGAGTGTGGAACACTCTTTTTTTGCCTGTAGGCGTCACGTAGTACGTGATCTTATTACGAGCGGGCAGCTGACTAATAATCCCTCGCATACCACCTGAAGGCATCAAGTCTGCCAGAACGAGACCCTCGTTATGAATGAAGGAAGGAATTGTAAACTTAAGGGCTCGTTTGCTTTGTTAAACACAGTAATAATGAGAACTAACAGACAAAGATGCCAAGGAAAGTATAGGGGAAGCTATTAGAAGTAATTGTAATGTAAATGTGAAGAAAGGAAAGTGGACGAAGAGATAACTTGCCACCGGCAGGAATCCGAACCTGCGACCTTCGAATAACGCGTCCGATGCTCTACCACTGAGCTACGGTGGCGGTCATCCCCCCGTCCACTTTATAGGGTATATATGTGTACTTAAACGTGGGAGCGTCAGTCAGCGCCGCCTGTTGCCATTACGGCGAGTGTGGAACACTTTTTTGCCTGTAGGCGTCACGTAGTACGTGATCTTATTACGAGCGGGCAGCTGACTAATAATTCCTCGCATACCACCTGAAGGCATCAAGTCTGCCAGAACGAGACCCTCGTTATGAATGAAGGAAGGAATTGTAAACTTAAGGGCTCGTTTGCTTTGTTAAACACAGTAATAATGAGAACTAACAGACAAAGATGCCAAGGAAAGTATAGGGGAAGCTATTAGAAGTAATTGTAATGTAAATGTGAAGAAAGGAAAGTGGACGAAGAGATAACTTGCCACCGGCAGAATCCGAACCTGCGACCTTCGAATAACGCGTCCGATGCTCTACCACTGAGCTACGGTGGCGGTCATCCCCCCGTCCACTTTATAGGGTATATATGTGTACTTAAACGTGGGAGCGTCAGTCAGCGCCGCCTGTTGCCATTACGGCGAGTGTGGAACACTCTTTTTTTGCCTGTAGGCGTCACGTAGTACGTGATCTTATTACGAGCGGGCAGCTGACTAATAATCCCTCGCATACCACCTGAAGGCATCAAGTCTGCCAGAACGAGACCCTCGTTATGAATGAAGGAAGGAATTGTAAACTTAAGGGCTCGTTTGCTTTGTTAAACACAGTAATAATGAGAACTAACAGACAAAGATGCCAAGGAAAGTATAGGGGAAGCTATTAGAAGTAATTGTAATGTAAATGTGAAGAAAGGAAAGTGGACGAAGAGATAACTTGCCACCGGCAGGAATCCGAACCTGCGACCTTCGAATAACGCGTCCGATGCTCTACCACTGAGCTACGGTGGCGGTCATCCCCCCGTCCACTTTATAGGGTATATATGTGTACTTAAACGTGGGAGCGTAAGTCAGCGCCGCCTGTTGCCATTACGGCGAGTGTGGAACACTCTTTTTTTGCCTGTAGGCGTCACGTAGTACGTGATCTTATTACGAGCGGGCAGCTGACTAATAATCCCTCGCATACCACCTGAAGGCATCAAGTCTGCCAGACTATATATATATATATATATATATATATATATATATATATATATATATATATATATATATACCGGATTCTTTGAACGTCATTCACGCTGGACCCGACGTATTGTATGCAAGGAAGGGACGACGAAACTTTCTTGAAAGCGTCTTTACTGAACGTTTTCGGCTGGTGGACCAGCCGAAAACGTTCCACTCTGACGAAGGCTGGTCCACCAGCCGAAAACGTTCAGTAAAGACGCTTTCAAGAAAGTTTCGTCGTCCCCTTCCTTGCATATATATATATATATATATATATATATATATATATATATATATGTGAGCGCAGTCACCGACGCGAGCCAAGCAACCACGAGCAGTTCTGACCGGCCTACCTAGAGTGTACTAGAACAGGGGAGTGCTCGGAACGGCCGCATCACCAATGCACAGAAAGTGAAGCCCAAATAGGGTCATTCCGCTCGTAGCGCTGCGATCGGTAGTCTGCAATGTTTCGTCGTTATAAGAGTTGCGCGCGGCTCCGCGAAAGTGGTTCAGGGGTAGAATGTCCGCTTCCCACTCAAAAGGCCCGGGTTCGAATCGCAGCTGTAGATGGTCGATTTTTATTCTTAGTGTCATTTGTTACAGCTGCATTGGTTTCCCTTTGTTTCTTAAATCTAGATTCAATTGCTTCGTATTGCTACAAAAAGTAACGCAAAATGTTAAGTAAAGAAGAAGAAATTTGACAGCCAGCGTATTCATTTGCAGTGCCACCGCACAGGATTCAACAAAAACATAATGTATGGCCTCCTAGATTTTAGCGAATACGAGATCCGGCCTGCGTGTGCTAGATACGCTGCTTCCGGTCGCCGGCCGCTGGCTGTCAAATTTCTTCTTTTCTTCTTTGCATTTTGCGCTACTTTTTGTAGCAATACGAAGCAATTGAATCTAGATTTAAGAAACAAAGGCAAACCAATTCAGCTGTAACAAATGACACTAAGAATTAAAATCGACCATCTACAGCTGCGCTTCGAACCAGGGCCGTTTGAGTGGGAAGCGGGCATTCTACCCCTGAACCACTTTGGCGGAGCCGCGCGCAGCTCTTAAAACGACGACACATTGCAGACTACCGACCGCAGCGCCACGGGCGGATTGACCCTGTTTGGGCTTCACTTTTCGAAGCTCGTTTCGGGCACTCTTCGGGCACTCCCCTGTTCTAGTACACTCTAGCCTACCGCTGCGTCGCAGCCGGCGACTCGCGGCCGTAGCTCAATGCGTGCGCTCAAGCGGCGGCTGAGAGAAGCACGGTCGCGACGCGGGACGGCAGTAGTCACGTGTTTCTTTTTTTTTTTATTTCATGGGCTTTCTTTCCAGCCTGGGAGCAATGGTACATGTGAGAGTTTCTTTATCACAAATAACGCTAGGGAGTTTCTGAAAACGCTGTCAAACGTTGCAGGTGCCATTTCTTGCCAAAACGCAAAAAATAGAACTCAGCAGTTTAGTTAAATAATCCTAATTCACAAATAATTATTTACAAAACAAAAAAAAAATACTGTAGTGTGCAAGGTGGCTGTCGGCAATATGCAACTGATTTCACTCGCCTGCTTCTAATTTTGTATTTTTTAAGTCTTTGAAAATGATAGCGTGGATACCCGGTGCCAATGTCATTTGTAATCTAAACGCGAAAGCACACGAAGGTGCATTAGCGCCTACAAGATTCACGCGCGCAATCTCGGAGGCTACGTCGCGTCACTGCAGGTTTATCCACGGGTTTATCCGTAAGGACTGACGGCGGGCGCGCATGCTCTCGCTTGGGTTCCTGCGGCCGCGCGTGCTTATCGCACGGGCAGAACCTGTTCGTACTTGCGCGGTACCGTATGTTCGTATCAAGAGTCGTCGGGTGAAAATCGGTTCGCAGCAAACGTGCTCCCTTACATTGTGGGCCAATGGGCCTCGGCCGGCAACAAAGCGAAATTCGTATCCCGAAATTCGTATGAGTGGTGATCGTATCACCGAGGTTTTACTGTATATGTATTGTGATGATGACACGGCCGCGACATGTGGATCATGCTGCACATGAGGTCATTATCATGATTTTCAAAATTTTCATTTATGTTCGTCATAAACTCATATCACGCTATACCAGTTTTGGTAGACATCGAGTTAACGACACAGATGCAAGAGAACTAAGTTGTAGGCGGATAGATAGATAGATAGATAGATAGATAGATAGATAGATAGATAGATAGATAGATAGATAGATAGATAGATAGATAGATAGATAGATAGATAGATAGATAGATAGATAGATAGATAGATAGATAGATAGATAGATAGATAGATAGATACGACCAAAATGCGTTCAGTTGACTCGGTATTTAAAACGTTAGCTCTCAGCATATATACTTACTCTGATATAATCTGCCCAGTATGTGAAGTTGCAGCTGACCCCCTAAAAAAAGAGAAAAATGCCGATAGACAGTTCGAGTATATCACATTAGCAATATTTATGACAAGCTTCCTGAAACGGGTCCTGAATTACTTGTCTGGTTTGATCGGAAAACACAGAGTTGTCGAAAAAAGTGTGACCCACGTGCGTTTTTCAACAACTTCTACCTGCATTTTACTTTCTTTTGCAAACGAGGTGGAAGGGCCTTTGTATTCTCAGCGAGAGGATATTTCTATACGGTCGTGTAATGCACCTATCCTGTCACATTTCGCATTTTTGACTAAGGGAATAGAACCATGCAGCAACTCTTTAGTTAACCGTTGTCATTACATGCTTTAAGTGCGTTAGTTATTATCGTTTCTTTTTATTATAAGGAGCGAAGCACCTTATGGTCTACGATTGTCGGCGTGTCATGTAGTCACGGTATGTCATGTCGTCACGGTCATCATAATTCGCTAGAGAGAGGGCTGCGTCGTGTAATAATAATAATATCTGGGGTTTAACGTCCCAAAACCACGATATGATTATGAGAGACGCCGTAGTGGAGGGCTCCGGAAATTTGGACCATCTGGTGTTCTTTAACGTGCACTGACATCGCACAGTACACGGGCCTCTACCATTTCGTCTCCATCGAAATGCGACCGCCGCGGCCGGGGTCGAACCCGCGACCTTCGGGTCAGCAGCCGAGCACCGTAGCCACTGTTCCACCGAGGCGGACGGCTGCGTCGTGTAGGGAGCAAGAACATTACCACTGAGGGTGCTTTGCGACGTCAGCGTCTCACGTCGTCACGGTGTGTCACGTGGTCGAGGTGTCTCATGTGGTCACAGTCCATCATAAAAACGGGTATGCGCAGCAGAAATTGGATAAATTCCACTAGTAGCCGCCGGTCCACTAAAAATTCTAATAGCCGACGACGTTAGTGCAGCTGAAACACCCTTCCCTACATGGCGTAGGGAACTGAAATCGGGCATGTAGGGAAGGAGAAGAAGACAATGATGATCAAGAGGAGAAAAAAAGAGCAAGCAGAAAAAAAATCCGGCATATCCACTAAGGGAATCATGACGAGTGGGCGAAGCACTAGGGATCGTTCTTACCGTAAATCACCCGTGACATTCTCCACTCGCGCATGTAAATAAGCGACAACGCGTGCGTACAGTATATCCAATGTGTTTTTGGCGTTGAGCCGCCGCTTCCCGCTTCCTCAACTCCGGGGTAACAGCCTGTTGTCGGCGTTGCCGTTTTGCCTTTCGCGGGCGAGAGCGCGTTCACGATCGTTTTCATACGATCGTTTTATTAGAAAACACATAGATACGTAGTTCTAAAGACCCTCGTGTTTTTTAGGCTGTGCTGAAAATGCGACGCTGTACACGAACTGCGACGCTTTGCACGAAAAAGCCCTGTGCCGATGATAAAGTGCTGCCGCTAGCAGTGCCCCTTGGTTCAGCACAAGCTCATGTTTTTCGATGGCGTCCATATCTCGCGCAGCGCCTCCTCTATTTTATCAATGCCAGCCAGATGCGGCCAATTTAACCTACAGTAGGCGCTGTCTGAGGCAATGCAAAACATAGTAGTACGGACGGCACAAGACTATCGTCTTTCGACGACATTTGCAGCGAAGCACGCAGATACGCGGCCATTTTTTTTTTAATTTTCTTTCCAAAATGAGGACTTGATGAAAAATTGTTTTGGTAATAGTGACTAGCTTCTCAGGAAAGTAAAGGTTAAAACGACCTGGCCACAGTCTATATTGTTTTATCGAGGCAGATCTCTAAACCTAATCACATGTAACTACTTATCGAAAGACAAAGTGCGTGAAAAAACTTCAAAACTAGGTGCTCTTCATAAATTAGCTGACAGTCGTATAATGAAAGAATAAAATGCTTACCGTTTCAGTGGCGTTTTCTTTGGCCTGAACAAAACAAAACATGTTTCTTAAAGAGGCTTTTTAGAAGGAAAATTTTTTTGTGTTGAAGTTGAACACACTTTTCATTCTCTTGACGAAACTACAAGCGTAATCAGTAAAGATGCAAATCCGTTCTGCGCGATCCGGCAATTTGGGTGGAATGGTTCATCAGCATCTTCATCAGGCTGACTATGCCATTACAGGCAAAAAGATATTCCAAGAACATGTAAGCTTCTGCAAACCTTCATAGGCTGTTGTGGTCTCAGAAATTTCAACCTACGCTATTTCAAATGTTGTTTTTTTTTTTGCATGGCACATGTTTCACTACACAAGTGATATGGTCCTTCGGTCTGACAGCTGCGAGACTATCCACTTTTATTTGCAAAGTTCCCTTGCTTTTTTCACCAATTTTTTTAAATAAAAAGACAATAATAAACACTTACATCATCTTCGTCCTCGTAATCAAACGTCTAAAATAAAAGACGAAATATTTAGCTCTCCTATCGCATTAAGAAGAAAAGAACGTTTCACTACATACGGTTGAATAAATTCTACGGGTGGTTAAATTTGCAAGATAGTAGTGTACATGCTATCGTCAGCTTTTCGAAGTCTCATTTGGTTACTGCATCGAAGATTTCTCTTATGTATGGGTCCAATTTCGTAATCAATGCAATTGACTAGAAAGAACTCGACAGATGCTAGTGCGTTGAACCAGAATCCTTCTATACTTTTCTTTTTTTTCTTTTTGTTTTCCTGACTACGGCCACTGCAGGGCAAAGGCCTCTCCCATGTTCCGCCAATCAACCCGGTCCTGTGCTTTCTGCTGCCACGTTATACATGCAAACTTCTTAATCTGATATGCCCACTCATTTTCTGTCTCCCCCCTCACGCGTTTGCCTCGTCTTGGAATCCAGTCAGTTACCCTTACTGACCAGCGGTTATCCTGCCGACGTGCTACGTGCCCGGCCCATATCCATTTCTTCTTCTTGATTTCAACTATGATATCCTTAACCCCCGTTTGTTCCCTGACGCACTCTGCTCTCTTCCTGTCTCTTATGGTTACACCTATCATTTTCCTTTCCATCGCTCGCTGCGCCGTCCTCAATTTAAGTTGAACCCTCTCTGTGAGCCTTCAGGTTTCTTCTCCGTAGGTAAGATGCAGCTTTTATAAATCTTCCTCTTGAGCGATAGTAGTAAACTACCATTCATGATTTGAGAATGCTTGCCGAATGGGCTCCACCCCAATCTTATTCTTCTAGTTATTTCAATCTCATGGTTCGGCTCAGCGTTTATTACCTGTCCTAAGTAGACGTATTCATTTACAACTTCCAGGGTCTTGCAACCTATCGCAAACACATAGCACTGTTCTTTCTCGGGACTGTTGCACATTACCTTAGTTTTATGCATATAAATTTTCGGTGGAAGGGCTAAAAAAAGGTGCATTGACGACCAACCGTTTGTAGCACGATGTCACTAGGAAATCCGTACTGATTTCTCAGAAAGAAAGCTTTTTGGTTGTCGGAAAATTTATCCTGATCCAGGGATGGAACCCGGGAACAACGTCTTTCTGAGGCGGTCACTCTACCAGCTGAGCTAACACATGGACACACAATATTCCAAATCGGTAGAACCGTTTGCAATATCCTGGGTCCATGATCTTCGAGTTGTCCATTAATTCGCCCTCGCGCTACCAATCGGTAGCTTCCTGGTTAGCTTAATTGCAGATTGACCACCCCGGACAGGGGGTTCGTTCTGTGTTCGATCCCTGTAGTAGAACAATTTTTTTTGACAGCTAAGAAGCTTTCTTTTTTTTTTAAATGCGTGTGAATTCGACTTGTGGCTTCGTGCTACAAACACGTGGTTGTCAATTTCCCTTTCTTAATCAGTAAAGTTGCAGAGTACGCCGGTATTTTATGCGCCAAGAGACAGTCATAAATAAAGAATAGACTTGATCGACGAGGAGGAACAAAGTGCGAGAACTATGTTTACGGACGATTATTACAGGTCACATGCTGGTTAAACAAACAGATGAGGTACTTACGCTGTTGTCGCTAATTATATTCATATTTCTCTGAAAGAAAAAAAGAAAAGATCTCAATCAATGCTTCTTGAAATAACTCCACAATTACGCAAATACAAAATCTATAAGGGAACTGTTATTTCCCTGAACTTTAGGGAACACTATATTAAACTAAGATATAAATATCAAAATCAACATCTCATTGGGAAAAATAGATTATAAACAATAAACCTCCCCAATATATTGAGTGCGACGCATCCACAAGTATGTTGGCATAAGGGGACTTATGAAGAACAAGAGCGCCAACCACCGATTCTAGCACTACGGCTGACAGTTCTCATTTGTCCCTGACCCCGCGCGCTATGCTGGCCTTTTGATATATGAAAGCTCCAACGGGCCACTTATAGGACGCAAGGCTTTGGGACTTCGTGGGTACTCTTATTTTGTCGTCTGCATTACTGGCGCATTACATTAGGACGCGGACTCCTCTCGCCGCAACTCGGATCCACCGGTCTGTGACTTTAGCTACTCAACAGTAACCTGTATTATAGATACGTTAAATCTACGTAGAAGATCAGATTGTTATATCAGAAACAGTAAATTGCCAGCGAGCCCACGATGGAGAGAACATTAGTTATATGAAAACGGTGCCTGCAAACATGAATGTAACTGATGAGGGTGGCAATGTGGGCTTGTTGGCATTGCATAATACTTTAAGGTAGCGCAGGCTAACGACAGGGACAAAAGTTAGCGCTCTGTTGTGTCGAATGTGCCATTCTTTTGTCCTTGTCCTTAGCCTGGTCTACCTTAAAGTATTGTGAAGGTGACCGCCGAAGCTTCGAGGGCTGCATTTCTTTACGTTCGCTGGCGTCGGGTTTTTGCGTACGACGCCGCTGAATTCTGGAATTTATCACAAGCTTCGACTGAAAAAGAAGCCCACAGAGGGGCTGCGTTAGAGCTCCAATGTTATTTTGTATTGAAATGGTTTTTGCGTGGAATGTTGAAAAAATGTGGACGTGAACTACTCACCCTGTTGTAGTTTCCTATATTGATATCGTTCTGTAAAACAAGAACAAAATATGTTAATGAAAGCTGCTTGATATAACTCCGGAAATAGGCAGGCGCAAAATAGCCTCATGGAAATTACCACTTTCCCGAACTTAAGAAGAACATAACAGAAAACTTTAAAGTTATGGGGTCGCTGGCGGTTACCAGGGCATTGGACGAATAAGAGGCTGGGGCGCGCTCAGGCTTGGCGCGCTGGAACAGTGGGAAGTCGGGGCCATGGCTAGGGAAGGAGTCAAGCTGTTTGTTGTTCCCCTCCCACGAAGTAAATAGCAACGTCACCCTGTGAATGTGCTAAAAATTGTATCAGGATACACCTCAATAATCCTTCCCACCTTATGCTCTTTAATGTACTCATAAATATAAGAATATCGGTGTATTTGCTCTCTCTCGCCATTAACGGAATGCAGCAGTAATGATCGCGAATTGAACCCACCTAGAACACCGTAGTTGCTATACCACACCGATGGGTGCCTCCTCGTGCTACAATGTTGATATATTACAAAGCTTGTTCTTGCGACGGTGATGTTATGGTTGCTTGCGGGGTACCCTATTACAGCAAAGATACAGCGCGTAAACGGACAGGAGGGAAAGATGTAACGCAACACAAGCGCTATTTCTCTACAGTGACCAGCAGTCACGAGCAAGAAACATTAAAAAGGAAGCAATCAACTGTATCATTGGCACGTCAGTTGTGGTGCGCCGCAAAGAAAAACAGTTCTTAAAGATGTGATTATCATCTGTATATATCTTGATCTTCCGACCTGGATGACTGCTGGGTGACTGTAATGGGCGGTGAGCCTGCGCGTGCTAATGCGGCTATATACGTGTGCTCCCTTTGTGTGTCCGTGTTTCTTGCAACACGGGCACACAAATGCGCTACAATTAATGATGTGTATATATTTACCTAATGTTTTCTGAGTAAAGCCTAGTCGCGTGTGGCGCTTGTTCTGCGCATTCGGGTTCTTTCTTTGTCCTTTCTTGAGTTCGTGCAATCCAGTATTTAAAAATGTGAACGAAACAGCCCAGCAACGATTTTTTTTAACCATGTAGAAATCGAATGTCATACTTTGCAGCGTTTTCATGCCTCTCCATATACAAATACGTCTAGCTAGAGGAGAAGACTTCGATTTTCTTTGATGAGGGCAGTTCAGCAGTAGCATTCTCCGAAATTCTGACCGCAAGCGACGGGAGAGTCGCACAGGCGGCTCGCAGCGCAGCGAACCTCACAAGTGGTCAGACAGGGCACGATAGTCACCGCCCCGCAGGACTCAAGTATACATAATAAAAATGTTTTAATTACGTGGCACCATTATGTTGGAATAAAACTTCGCTGAATATGTAAGATTCGCCAGCGTGTTACTGACAGTGGCCGCCTTGCAATGGGGAGGGCTCTGTTATCCCCTCTCCTCCTTTTGCCAAGGCTGATACGCTCGCCCCCCTCCCTTCCCTGTCTCCATTCGATAAATACGCCTTCCGCAAAGGACATAAGAGGGATCATTTTGACCGAGTTGTTACGAATCCATGAAAGAAAATCAAAACTGAAATTGGAAAATGGCATCCATGATAGCAAAGAAAAGCAAATTAGACGAATACAGGCCCTTGCCCTCAGCTCTGAGGAGGCATTATTGGGGAAAAGGCATCCAAAAGCACGCGACCATCAGCAATTAGTCCTATTACAGCGAAGATGTCAGAAGCTCGCTAGGTTTTCCATTCCATCGGGCGTAGCTTCGCCGAGCTGGGGGGAGGGTGGACAGAGGGGAGTGGAGCGGCGTTGGTGGACGGAGCGTAGCGGGAGAGAAAGTTTTGTTGAGTTATGTCTGGTTGGATACTAAATCAGACAGCTGCTAGCTTTACTTGGTGTAACAGTCCAAATTGTTGCTATCGCACTCACTGCTTCACCCTTGCTGTGAAACAGCGACTTTTTGTTACGCATAAATGAAAGCTGGGTGAATTCGCTTTTATTAGCGACGTAAATGAATGAATATGACCTTTATTCAAAGAAAGGACGACTCTTAGTCGCTGTTGGGGATGAGGTGGAAAATGGGTAAGGGGAATAAAGGGTGATGAGCAGCTTCATGTCACGCCTGTGCACGGCCAGGCGACCTCTCCTACACCGCTCTAAAAAGGCGCGAATAAGACGACTATACACAGTAGAACAAGAGTACGTCGTCCAGTGTTTTTTAACACGAAAGTGTTTTATGCCGGGGTCCACGAAGATTTGAGTGACGTATTTCCGTCACGGAAATGACGTCGAAAAAATACGCATGATCAGAAGACAAAGAAAACAAGTTCCGTCAACGGGAGTCGAACCTACGCCCTCTTGGTCCGCGACAGCAGGTACTGGGCACGCTATCCACTGCGCCACGGTCACATACTCTGTAAGCATTACAAAAGAGCCTTTTATATCTACCACTGTCCTCACACAGGGCTGTTGCTAAAGTGAAGTAACGCGTTATGACCGTGAAATGCACGATTAGTTCCTTCAAAGTGTCGTTTCTACGCGTCCATCCCATTCTGTGCGTTTCGAATAGGAAAAGTGCAATTTTGTCAACGCATTAACACACTGCCAGGTGGCGACCTTACCCCTAGCATCGGCCTCGATCAGAGAATCCGTCCATACCCAAAAGTAGCTCTGCAACGCGCGAGTGCGTCGCGTGGCAGTAGCTCCGCGTTCCCAACTTAAGGTCGCCCCGCGAAAAACCACAGCCGGCGAACGGGGAAGGCACGATGCGCGTTGCGTTTCCCTCTGGTCAGGCAGTGGTGTTCAATAACTCTAACATGCCGCGAGTAGGCGACATTAGCCCAAGTTTGGCGTCCAATCAGTGACGCTGTTCTGGCTACGTCGCACCGCTTTCCCTAATTCCGCTTTCATCGTACAGCTACCAAAAGCATCTATGATCACAAGGGTCTGTTTAATCATTGATGATGGACGTCAGTCGTCGGGATACAGATGTACCACCAAGCGTCAACGTGCATGCATCCACGTTGAACGGTGCTATAACTGTCGAAAGCTAATAGACGTTGTGCAAGCTATCTTATATGAATGTACAGTAAACATTCAACTACTTCTGTAAGGAGGCGCTTCACTTTCGTGTTATACCGATTCCTATGACGGAGGGATCAACCACTTTTTTGTCTTCTATTCTTTGCAGTAGCCTTATTTCCGCCTCTTCGCGTCATGACTTTTCTTGGTTCACGTAAACGTGTTGTGGAAACCACGCACAGGCTATCTTGATATAGCACCGCGGGCTACGTAGTGGATGGGTGCGAGGCCAACCTGCGGGGTGTAAAAGGAGCAGCCTGCTGGTGGTCTGGGTTTAAAGTACAATAGTACAGCCACCCATTTTTTGTTAACCTGAACGCGCGAGCATCGACTACCGAGTCCATAAGCGCCACTTCCCGGCGTCCCGGTGTTCGGTTTCCGGAACAGCCTGGCAGAAGGTAGTTGCACATGACTGTTCATCAGGCACATGTGCGTATTCTCGTTCATTTTGCCACCGTGCTTCCTTATACGGCGCTTATCGGATTGGTGGTCGAAGATAGCGCGTTCAGGTTAACAAAAATGGCCGGCTGCACATTCGCTGCCCGGATAAATGGACACGGCACCCGCACTGCTCGATAGCTGATGCCGCAGACTCTGGACTCTGCCTATCTGTCCCGTGACACTAGGTTCACGTTTCTGAACGTACAGTTTTCCTAAATAAATTTTTGTTTTGGAGCCTAATCAATGCAGAAATAAAGACTTATAACAAAACAAATATTTGTCCTTTGAGGCCTCCACCATCCTTGCTTTGACTGTAGAAGGGAGAGAGCAAGCCTAATACCCGGAATGTTTAGCATGAACATTTGCTAGGGTTTTTCTGTGTCGCCAAGAGTCGGACCAACAAACATCCTCATGATAACTGTAACATATTAACGACATCATAGCTTCATCAACACTCGAGTTCAAAGCAAAAACGCCTTCATCCGGTGGTCACAACTGCCGTAGTAGCTTCAGCGGAAAGCATCTGGGTAATGCAACGATTAAAAAAAAAGAAAACCCTAGTTCTTGCAACATTTAGTTCTTTTGCGCTTTCCCATCGGCGCTTGTTATTCGAAAAGCATTCAAGGTATATTTGGTATTTCGAACATAGAGTGTTCAATTTCAGTACCGTACCGAATAAAACATTATTAGATTCATTCTTAAAAGTTTTCGAATCTCCGCACACTCCTAAAAACTAGCTAAGAATTAGCGTTTTTGTGCTACTTTTTTTGCTATGTCCTCATTAGAAGATGCGTTGTCTTTTCTTTTTATCATTGATTACTGACAAACATCGTCGTCACACGAACAGTAATCTTTTAGAATGCATGCCCAGACTGAGGTAACTTAGCATACAATGTCATGTTTCTGACATATTATGGCATATTAAGGTGCTAAGCAGTCCGCTGTTGCGAGGTTTCCACTTCATAATAGGGTGCTGCAAGCACTCAGCTCAAGTGTCTTTTTTTTTAGAACAAAGAAGAAAAAAAAAGTTCCCCTACTTACATCCCACAGCGCAAATTTGACTTCCCAGTAGCAATCAGGCTGTTCAGAGAAATAAAAATATTGAATATCACAAAAGAGAGACGAACATGCATGACTGCTTGATTATCAAAAAGGAACGTTTATTCACAGAAAGAAAGAAACGGACTCTGAATAATTTGCACAATTTATCATCCTTATGATAAGGTTCTGTCTTACAGATTATGACGAGAAAACAAAAAAAGTAATTCACCTCTTTGAAAGATATGCTGCTCTTTGATGGTTTTCAAGTTTCTTATATGGCTTGGTTGCACTTGAGAAATAGTTTATATGCAGAAGCGTAAAGTTCACGAAAGTGCCTCTCTCAGTATTGGAGCGTTTGAATGTTTATAAACTCTGAGTATACGTGCTTTAAGCGATGTGTTTTGAGAACAATAACAAATGGAGCAAGAGAAACGTTCTTTTTTGCAATACAGGCAAAAAGATATTCCAAGAACATGCGAGAAAGCTTCTTCCAACCTTCATACGCTGTTGTGCTCTCAGAAATTTCTACCTATGCTATTTCGAATGTTTTCTCTTTTTTTTTGCATTACACATGTTTCACTACACAAGTAATATGGTCCTTGTGTCTGACAGCTGCGAGACTATTCACTTTTATTTGCAAAGTTCCATTGCTTATTCACAATTTTTTTTACATAAAAAGAAAATGATAAACACTTACGTCTTTTTCGTCCTCGTAATCAAACGTCTAAAATAAAAGACGAAACATTTAGCTGTTCTATCACATTAAGAAGAAAAGAGCATTTAACCACACACAGTTGAAAAAATTGTACGGGTGGTTAAATTTGTAAGATATTAGTGTACATGCTATCTTTAGCTTTTCTAAGTCTCAATTGGTTACTGCATCGAATATTTCTATGATGTGTGGGTCCAATTTCGTAATCAATGCGAGTGACTAGAAAGAACTCGAGAGATGCTAGTGCGTTGCACCAGAATCCTTGTATACTTTCTTCTTTTCTTTTTGTTTTCCTGACTACGCCTACTGCACGGCACAAGCCTCTCCCCCGTTCCGCCAATCAACCATGTCATGTAAACGTGAATACACGATAAAAAAAAGGCAGTCGCGCGGTTGGGAACTGACCTGTGTTATAAATTTTGTACACGTAACGGCGTCAGGCAGCTGTTTAGATAGCACAGCGACAAAAATAAGCTGTATTAGACCCATAGAGTTTCATACCAAGAAACCAGAGGGAAGTGTGACGTAAGTGTTTTTGGAAGGTGCAATGCATGGTGCTTCAGCCAGCATGGGGATGATGGGTAGTACATGTATACGCCTAAGCTACGTTCTTTCGGCTCCGTTTGACTTCTTCACTTTTTAAAACTGGTAATCATTAAAAAAATTCAGCAGTGCAACATCGCCACATTGGACCGTTTAGGCTCACCAGTTCAAACCAGCTTACAGGGCTCGTAACAAGCCATTCTTTTATCTGATACAAAAGCCAAATCACAGCAATTTACAAAGAAACAAGTGTTTTCAAAGCTACAAGCAAGCTGACTGAGGTAATCTATGTACTTCCCGCTATTCCCATGTTGGTTGATGAACCGCATCGCCACAGTTTCCTCTAGTAATTATTGTAGGAAACTATGATTATACTTCAGCTGTTTAGCTTCTGAAATATCAGAGTTCACTCAGACACAGCTAAATGTATCCTTTCCCTGGAAGTGAAAAAGCAGATAACTTTCGAACTACTAGCTCCTTAATATTTCGCCTTGATTACCAACTGAAAGGACACACACATCCGCTTGTGTAGCCTGCTGCGGATTTAAAGTTAAGCGTTATGGTCCAATAAACGCGGTATCCCTACCAATGCGTGTCTTGTTACTAACGTATTTTTATACTCGTACATCAAGAGTGTATTTGCTTAGCATTAGGATTATCATATGACTTTTTCTTTAGCAACTATTGTTACTTGTAATGTAGCGCTTCGTGAGCGACTGGTGTACACCCGTGGCTTCCGAGATAGCGCGCCGGTGGGTTTCTTTCCGGCCGTCCCAATCGCACAGAGAGAGTGCAATTTCAGAGGCGGGCGTGGCCCGTTCCTCCTCCGTACCGCGGCGCTCGCCGCTGAGGGTAGGAAAGGCGGCCGCGTTATTGGCGCGTCTTGCATGAGGCAAGGAAATAATGGTTTTACGCGCTTATATTATCACCCACCGATTTGGAAATGTCAGGACAAAATGTACGAGAGGCAAAGTGCATGGTAGGGCCTAATTATACTGAAACGCGCTTTTTTATTTGCTGTAAATATGCGCCTCCTATATTAGAGCACATAGAAGTGCGATGCCTCTGCAAGAGATCCGCACATGCTGGAAACGCACCATACTTCGAAGTTTGCGGGATGTATAGTATGGGGGGCGCCGCCGAAGGAGAACATAGAACGATTAATGGGCTGGGCGCGATGACGCCCGATCGCGGCTCGCTCTCGCCCTGCCGCTGAAGACGTAGCAGTCATAGCTGGGCCTTCGTAAAGTAAAGGTGTCTTTCTCGTCACCTCCGTGTTCTCTGTGGAAGCGTGACATGAGAAGTAACCGCGATAAAACATCAGATCGCCATATCGGAAATGACTGATCACCGACAAACCCACGATCGAAAGAGCACCAGCTACTGGAATGTGGCGTATACAAGTACGCGCGTGAACGGACCACCTTTCGAAGGCCACACTTCTGTACGCTCGGCGGCCCCGGGAACCAAGTAGTACTACGCCCATATCGTAGACCGCAAGAACGCGGAGGAACCGAATACTGTGTGACTTGCTTATTAGGATAGCATCGCACGCGTCATGAATATACTCTCCAATAAACTACATTAACTGATCAATGACATACAGTGTGTAAAGAAGCATCAACTAAATTGTGCGAGAATTTATTAAATTTCAAAAAGGCTTCTAATAGTCCCGGTCACATCAACGTTCGGGAAGACCAGCGATATGGAAACTGAACTTTTCGAAGCTCCGCAGTGTATTCACAGGTGCAACACCAATAATAATCGCGGTACAAACAACACAGACAGAGACAGATTTGCATGTAGCACGGCGTGTGCACAGCGGTGACGACGAAATTTGCTCTCCTTTTCGCAGAATGGCAGCGATCGCATCCACGCAAGGTAAGCGCGCCAACGCAGCAGCATGAGCTTGTTACAAAGAAATAAGGAGGTCGAGCGCACGCTGGAGAGGTACGCTGGGCCGACTAAACTCGGCACTGGGCATCAGCACACGGCATGCCCTGTCCTCGCGATATCGCCGACGTCACCGGGTCTGGCGCGAGAATTGCGCTCGCACAACGCACAATGCTTCGCATTCGCCCGCAAGGCTTCCCCAGTTTCCCTTTCCAACTAACTCCTGTCGCACCGCAGAAGGAAGGGACAGAGGAGGGTGGAGGCAGTCGCCATACGTCTAAGCTGAACGGCGCCGGTGCTGTGACGGCGCCGGACAGTTTACTGGCGCGTTTTATTCATTTATGGTCGCCCATTTGCATTGTGAGTTTTACGGCGTTTTGTAGATACGCCGGGCGTTCTGAAAACGAACATTGAACGGACGAACATCGAAAAAACGAACATTGAACAAACCATTGTGCGCGCTCGCGTGCCGTGCGCTCTGCTTTCTGCCGCGGTCTCCACTGCCGCCACGATTCCGGAATCCTCGGTTGGCGCGCCCTCTCGCGGCTGCCGGGCACGCGGCGCCTTAAATTTTTTTTTTTTTTGCTGGAGAGCGCAGTGACTGGGGCGGCCGGAGAGAAACCCGCCGGCGCGCTATCTCGGAGGCCATGGTACACCGTTAGTCTACGCAGGGCTCTTCTGGGCATTTAAATGCAGATAGTACGTACGTACATACACATGGTTCAAGGAACTTGTTACAAAGTTACTGCATTTTATGCCTAAATCATTGAAATGCATATTGCTGGAAAACAATCATGCACTTACCTCAAGGGTCGCATTATATGTTTTATCCACTTCCTAAAATAGAAGTCAGTTTGTGTTACGACTGAACAAGACGAGTTTTCAACACAAATATTTATAAATGCGGATTATTTTATACAAGAAATACTATAAACTGCTAAATCAACATAACATGTTTGTCATTTACCTTAATAATGTACCTATAAAGAAAGGAAAGTTATTTCAGCATTTCACACTTTAAGCAAAGAAGCGTATGGGCACTAGTGAAACCTCTTTAAGTCTCAGAGACAATGGAATTTCATTCTGCAGTGGTACCATATCGGCTCCTTAGTCTTTTGATTTAGTGGTTTTCATTTATTTGCTGCTTACCAGACATGAGCATGAGAACTACCGGAGTTCACTTATTTTCGCAATAAAACCTTATTGGTTACCACAGATTCGTCTCGGTCGCTGTTGACTCTGTGTACCTTGTGCTTTAAATGGTACTCCCCTTCAGTCATGTACCAACCATCCCAACTTCATACAAGAATGAGGACCCACTGTATTCTCACACGAACCGCGAGCCACCGCTCCTTCAGCCACAGTTACAGGGGTACTGACAATAATATTCGAAGTCGAGTTTTCTCCGCTCTACAAATGTCATGAAAATGGCTATGACCACATTTGAAGCTCAGGAAATGTGAATAGGATATTTTATTTTCACTATACAGTAAGTTTTCGCATGACGCACCTACTGGAATAGACACTAGCGCGAGCGCGACAGTAACGTGACATTGATCCTAGCGTACATTCCTCAGAAGCGTCCGGAGTAAGTGCACAGAAAAAGCCAAAAGTGACGAACACTTACTAGAAGAGGCAGATACAATGAAAAATTTGAGGTACTCCTCAAAAGTGCCATATTCTCACACGTGAAAAAGCGCGAGATTAAAGCGTATCAAGTAAAGTAAACATAAAAAGTAGGAGTATGCTTGAGCGTGTCCTGGGTGATTCCACGAGAGACCAAACGTGCATTTGTTTTGTCCCGGTTTTTTATATGTTATGTGGGCACATTCAAACTGCAGGGAACCGAAAATTTTATTTGCAAAGAAGGCACCAGCGCCAAAAAAATATATTTGAAGGTGGTGGCGCGGGCGTCCTGTTTTTGCTCACCGCAATATTTTCGGAGCGCAAAGTGTTTGTAATTTTCGAATTTCACGGTGGCATTTCACCCGAACTATAAACTTAATGGCAGAGTTTTTTCTGGTGGTTTTAATATGCATTACTGTGAATTATATAAATGCTTTCTTTATGGCGTCCTCAAAAGGAAAGAAAATGTGAAAAAATGGCAAACTCGGCCGAAATAAAAAAGTTCGCTAACTTTGATGCGCCTTGTCACATTTTCTATTTCACGCAAAAATGTAAAAATTATTGTCAAATGTAGAAAAAGGCCGTTGCAACTTTTTCTGAGAAAGGTCGTTTTCCTACAGGTAGAGCAAACGAAGAAGAAAACAGTTAAACAGCAAGTTTTCACACAGACGCTCAATTTCAAAAAATGAAATGAAAAAACTGCGGTCTCAATTTTGAGGGGAAAAAAATTATAGAAGAGCGCTTGTGTCAGTCGAAATGATGTGCTCTCAATGTCATATGGGTTTACTTGCTTTCTTCATGGAATATAACGGGCCAAAATGGCCCTTGCTGTGTGTGACCACTTCAGTGCCATTTCTGATCAGTTTGCTTTGTGCGTAAATCTACAGTTGTAATTATTTTGCTCCAGGAAACCCTTGCTGTGGCTGCTTCAGGAAGAACGTATTCTCAGATTCAATTTGGGTCTAGCGTGTGCGGGGCGCGCTATATATATATATATATATATATTGTCACGTGGTCGTGACGTTGACGAAGGCAGTAGGCAGTAGTCCAAGATGAAACACTTTATTTGGGCCGAACTTGTGGCCGGTAAACTGAAGGTGAGATTACAGCAATAAACGCTGGCACTGATAGCGGCGAACAGAGCGTCGGCCGTCGATGAACTCAACATCGTTGGAGCGCGCCGGCTTTTATGCATCACGCGTCGAACATTCTAGCCTTATCACTGGTCATCGCGCAAGCTCAGGAATAATCTCGAGTGGTCGCGTCTTGCGCGCAATCTTAACAAAACGATCTACAATAATCGCGAGGGTTCTAGAACAATAAGGCGCGGTTTGAGCTGAGCCCTGCTGACGGTCTCTGTGGGCGAAAACCGAATACAACAAAAGTGAAAACAAGAATAGCGCGTGGCAATATATATATATATATATATATATATATATATATATATATATATATATATATATATATATATATATATATATATATATATATATCTTGACAGGCTACCCCCAATATTAAGCACACCAATATTCTCACCATGAGAAGCTCTCTGTTGACTCCACTGTATTCGCGCTGGAAGCACAACCGCCGCTTTTCAAACAAATTCCAGGACTCGTTACTCATAGGCCCGTTATAGGGACGCCTGGCAATATTACCTCCCATGCCTGAAAAAAAGAAAGAAATGAAACTGCAGTCATTTATGCATGAATAAACCATTTCTGTGTGCGAAAGCCATTTTAAGGATCAGCGCGCCACTGAACACAAAGTGATTTTAAGGATCTCACGATCAAACGTTTATGTATAAACGCGATAGCGTTAAAGAGCTCGTTTCGCAGAAATTCCGGCGTCGGCAATGGCGTCGTTGTTGTGAGCGAAAAACCATCATCTTGTGCGTGACCGAAAAATGAGAAAGAGGCAAATAAAATAATTAATAATATTAGTCGGGGCTATCGCACTCGAAGTAGTGGGCGGCGGAACACCGTTGGTACATGTGGAAGCTGCACTAATCCGACAAATCACACGCTATCACGAAGCGAAAGGCAAATAACATGGCTAGAGTGACGCATAACTGCGTCTAGGGCGACCCCCGATGCTAGCGCGGCCAGTGTTTGTTGCTGCTATCGAGACGCTTTAACCATGACCTCAGAGATTGCGCGCCGGTGCTTAATCTCGGACGGCATGCTTTAACGGCGTCGTTGATGAATCGTTCTCTATCGGTGCTAGTAAGTGTCATGCCGCGTTGCTTCTCTTCATCGCGCATAGACGGCGGCACCGCCCTACACCGCCAACAGAGAGCACTGAGCTAGAGAGTGTGTGTGAGAGATATAAGGCTCGTTTTGTGTAGTGCTTTTCATCTGCCTCGATAGCTGAGTCGATAGGGCGTTGGGCGCGAAGCATCGGGGGACGAGGAGTCAGAGGTTGGATTCCGGGCGGCGGAATATTTTTCTGAAAGTTTTTTCGTTCTCGTTTGGTGGCGTCCATTTAATCAACGTCATATCCATGACGGGAATACATCACTAAAGTCTTGGTGAACCCCGGAAACAAAACACTTTCCTGTTAACAATTTTCTGATTCGATGAGGATTGAATCCGGGCCGTCTCCGTTGCGAGCAGGTGTTATATCACAGAGCCATGATGTTTGGTGAAACTGCTTCGGAAAGAAACACTATTTCAATGTCATGTTGTGGAAGGAGTCTCCTTAACGCATGTAATATTGCGTGGCAGAAGAGTAGAATTGCGCCAGGCGTCAGAACATGTGAATTGAGCAAGGAGGGTATGTTTTCAAGGTCCAACCATTACAAAGCGCTCAGAGATATTTAATCATCATCAGCAGCAAAACCATCAACAAAGCGAACAGCTGCTCTTGAAGGCGAAGCTCAAGAGTCCTTCAATTTTTTTATGTCTACAATGTCGCACTAGCACTGACATTCATAGTTACTGCGGATTGGAGCAGAGGGTATAACAGTCGCCAATCACAACCACGATCTTTAATGTAAGAAGTATATTTCTCTCTCGGATAGTAGAGGAGAAGGTGAAGTGTCCCAATTCCCGCATCTTCGTTACGAGTCCAAAAAGGCCTCTAAAGTTTCCCTTTACTTCTTAGATTCTTCCTTTGCTATAAACTCCATTCTGTCAACCATGGAAACATCTGCACTTCTAACAATGGTCAAATAAATGGTTGTCATATTCATTCTTTAGGTTACTACAGTGTTCAAGAGCAGGATCCTTGAAAGACCTTCTCCGTTTTGACCTATATATATTTTCCCACAGCTCATGAGAATGTGGTGCAACGCATTACTCATGCACTCAGTTAAACAGGTCTTGCGATTAGATGTGCACGAAGGGGTGTCTGGTTTCATTTCATGCAAGCGAATATTGAGGACAGCTTGCATGCATGAAAACTAAAATTCGGCAGAGCCCACGTACCTTGGGAATCGATGATATGCGAAGCATGCGGAGGGAAGGTGACTGTGTTGTAATTTTTTATCGAATGAAACGTTCGGAAATGACGCTAACGATCTGTAATTATAACATCGACTCCAAAAGGAGTCGATGTTATAATTACAGAACAGCGCCGATGGCTACACAGCAGCGAGAGAAAATAAACAATGCGTCCACCATGATGTGAGTGAGCATGTTAGCGCTTGGTTGGATAAGTACGAAATCGGCAACATGTTCCTTAGCCGTCCTTATAGCAATTTCAGCTTAGGAAGGACAGGAAATCATGGATGAAAATCTCTTGGTTGCGCGAAGAAGGTTAGTGAGTCAGCACGGAGAGCCGGGGCACTCGGAATAAGGCACCGGAAAAGAACTACTTGGCCAGCAACACGCGCTGCTGGCGTAGGGAAGCATGTCCGGAATAGTCTTTCACGGACTGGCAAAGCAACGGACAAATTCTCAGCGCCGAGATGTGGTGCCCTAGGAACTGGAGCTGTGAAGACAAGAAGACGCATTTCTTAGGGCCCAAGACAAAGCTGAATTATTGCAGCGTTGAAAGAGTCCTCGAAGTTGACGCTTGTGTTCTTGTGGAATGTGCCTAATGACGAGGATAGCATCCATATGTGAAACCCAGAAAAGAGCTCGGGAGTTACCTTTGCACAGAACCTCAGGGAAGTTTCATCAGTGTTTCGCAGCCCAAGCAGCAGCACGTATTCAAATTGACCGAAGGGGGTGGAAGGTCGTCTTCTGGAATATCGTCAGCGTCAACTGGAATTGGAGATATGGCTAAGAATGTGTCACATTCTCTAAATTGGGCTGTGAGATCTTGGATGTGCGGATGGGCTCAGCTATCGTGGAGCGTGTCAGTGTTGAACAACCAGTAGTCGCCGCACACATGCCAGATACCCCATCCATGCTTGGGCACCAAATGCAGTTGGGAAGCCGAAGTGTTGGAGGACGGGCAAATCATTCTTATTTGGAGCATGGAATCAAAATCAGTTTAGCAATTGTGCAAGGCTCAACGTCATTTCTTCGACTCCAGCTCTTCGGAGGTCCGCCGAGTGCAGTTGAAGGGCACTTCGGTGACGCACTTCAAGTGGCTTCTCGGATTTGCCAAAAAAGAAACTCAGGGCAGTTGAGGTGCCAACAAAGAGAAGAAGCGGTTTAAACATGTTGGATTGCTGGCGCGGTTCTGAGATTGCCAGTGTATATATCTCGCCGACCGGCGCGAGTATTTCATGGAGAGTCGTCGGGTGGTCGTTCACAACCATAATATCGAACTGTCTGTTGGGCAGCATTCACAGGATTGAAGGTCGTGCTGAAACTGATAGAACTTTCAGAATAATGAAAATTCTTTGGTTTTACCTGCTACTCCATATATGTGCAGCAGCTCGTGCGCAATAACTGGGCCGATTCCACCATAGTTTAATGATCTGAAATTGAAAATTAAATGAATTTAGTATGCGGCAGTGTTTTGTTGCATTAACAACAACGCATTTATTACTTGATCACTATAGTTTCTCAGGTATCATGTGGTGGTTCATTCCAGTGCAGTACTTCATGCTCCATAAATAAATACCACGGGTGTTTCATATGGTGACCACATCTCTAGATTAATAGCTTGTGGCAAAGAAATTCTTCTTTTTCAGAATCAACGTAGTTTTAGAAAGAGTCTGTCGAGCGGAACACAGTTGCTTGAATTTACGCCAGGTCTAGACACTAATTAGGATGATAACCTATGAAATGAGCGATATTACCAAAAATTCTTGTAGTTATTTAAACGCGTCCTACCCCTATCGCCTTAACATTACAGATTTACAAACATTAACATTAGAAAGACTTAATTTGTCCCGAAACCGTAACCTTATTTCTAATCGTAACCAGCCCACAAACATAAATGAGTTCTTGTCCTCTTTAACTGAAGTATCTTCTGACGTTACAGTAGTTCCCGCAGTGATACGTCACAGCAATTTTTGCTTGTAGCGGGATGGAAAGGCGGTGATCTTGTCTCCAGACCCCGGCATTGTTAAAGCGAATCTTCGGGACTATTAAAGTCAGATGTGTTCCTGTTTGCCTGTGTGGCCAGACCAAGCTGGCTGGCCTGTGTCCACGCATTTCAAAGCCCCCGGAGACCTTCCCCTTGTGGGAAAAAACATGCTTGACCGTGCGTGGATTGCTCGGTTTGTGGGGTTCATGGAATCCCCTCAATTGTGATTCGGTTTACGTCGGCATGGTGGGCGTCTGAAAGTCAGGGTTAAGGAAAACGAACTTTCCATACGAAAACAATTAGTCGCCAATTAGTCGCCTACACATTGTAGTTCCTGCTCGTGTGAGGCGAGATTTCTCAGCATTTCCATTCACGCCAAAAGTTCGGATGCTCTGACCCGGGGTATACTGGAAGCTCTTTTTGGATAGAAAGGCGAGCTGCGTATGAGGGACACATCCAATTTTTTTGCGCACGTATGAATTTGATATCGAATTGCAATGGCAAATACAGATCAAATTTTGTACTTCTAAGTGGAGCCATTAAATTCGAATGGCAGATTGGGAGCGTGAATTTTGATTACACTGGCAGATTGAGAGCAACCGCAGAGTGTGGATTGCTCCGTGGAGCAAGAATTCTTGCTCCGCCAATATCGGCGGATTTGACTGGAAGTTCATGT
>JALIZH010024271.1:0-19628 GCA_030522465.1 Rhipicephalus appendiculatus
ACGGGGTACTCACACAACTGACGCACAGTCACGCACTCCTCCTTGACCAAACAGAGAGAAAGTCATCGGACAAACCCGTACTCCTCTCTCTCTCTCTCTCTCTCTCTCTCTATATATATATATATATATATATATATATATATATATATACATACATAGAACGAGAGAGAGAAATCAACAGGCCTGCGCAGAACACGCAGCACACTCACAGCGAAAGCTGAAGAAGCGGCTTTTTCTAGAGCCTGTTGTAGACTCTAATACACGTACACAGAGGCACCCACACACCATAAATCATCGTAACTTTCATGGAGTAGGGAAGCCCCCAACAATGTCATTATTCATCATTCTGCGCAGAACTGTGCTACTCGCTACAAATCTGTAAGGCATCATGTGCACAATGATTGTGCTGTAGCTGCGAGGAAGAATTATGCCTGAGCCAATTGTAATGGGTTAGACGGAATCAACGACCCACTGGTTGCGCAATTCGCATTGTGTGACGCCTGGTTGTTATTTTACTCTTCTACGACGCTATATTGCATATGCTAACACGATTGCTTGCCCAACATGACGCGTGTATCAGACATTTTTGCTAATGAGTAGCCCCGAAGCGGACAACAACGGCGCCATAATCGGCTTTTGTTGTGATCTCAAAACAGCTTTCACTATAATATAAATAACGGACCCAAAACGCCATCACGCTACCAGAGTCATGGCCGAGAGCACAGAGTGGCTGCTCACCAATTCTTAGGTAGGTGGTGGGTGGGAGCAATGAATAACACGCACCACCGCTGGTATCTGCCGCCCAGGTTGACGCCATCGCTTCATCTTGAACAGCGAGGTTGAGGGCATGGAACCTTACCGGCTGTTAGAGGTGCTCATGCTTGGTTGATGGTGACAGGCAGTAAGAGTGGCCGACGTTTCAAGAATTTTCTTTCTGGTTTCATTTTTAGGGGCGAAGCTCCTTAGGGTGTGGGTCGTTCCCTCCTCTGTAATAGTATTGTCACGTGGGTGTGACGTCGACGAAGGCAGCAGGCGACGTGTCCAAGATGAAAGATTACAGCAATACACGCTGGCACTGATAGCGGCGAACAGAGCGTCGGCCGTCGATCAGCTGACGAGCGGTGAATCGCGCCGGCATTTATAAGTGTGGCATCGAATATTCCAGCCTTATCGCTGGTTGTCGCGCAAGAGCGTCTTGCGCGCAGTCTTAACGAAATTATCTAGAACAATGGCGAAGCTTCTCGAACAAAGAGGCGCGGTTTGCAATGAGCGTTGCTCATAGTCTTTGTGGGCGAAAACCGAATACAGCAACTGTGAAAATTAGAGTCGCGCGTGGCACTATGTTGTAGTAGCCACTTCTAGTTATTTTTAGGAATTGCTCACTAGATGGAGATGGCGTTGTATGTATATGTCCTTGGAAATAATATCACTACATGCCGTTAGTGGTTTTCGTATAGTTGACGATTAAAGAGGATAGATGGCGCTGTTATAATTGGGATCGTCGGGCCGACGCGGTACTCGGAGTCGAGCACCGGAGGTGGACTCCATCGTGATCAACGGTGAGGTGAACTTCACCAGAGAGGAGGTAGTCAGCTCCTAGTATCATGTCAGCGGGCAGGTCCTCGAATACGGGAACGCCGACAAGGAACATGCTTCCGGCTTCGGTTTGGAGATGCACGTCGAGCTTACCGACAGGCAATGCACAACCACCGAGGACACGCAGGGGTTCCTCGGGCAAAGGTTGGAGATTGGCTGGGGCATGGTGTCGATGTAGCGCCGTGCGTTGAGCGCGGAGCATGCGGCGTCCCCGGTACTGACGGCGGCACAACCCATAGCCAATGACGCGTGGACGGCGTCCGTTGGAGGCCGATGGGATGATACAGTCCACTTCAGGGGGAACCGCGCCTATGGAAGCGTTAACCACGTTCCCAGACGAGAGGAGCCCGTGTGGTGCCGTAGCGTGAACTGGTATCGCGGCGCCGATGAATGAAAGTTGAGCCGCCAAGGAGGCCTGGACGCCGTCCCCGGTAGGTGTTCGCAGAGCCGGAAGGTTACGGGGTGACGAGGAGGCATAGACGCTGTCCGCGAACTGTGGTTGGTGCGGTGGCAGGTGGGCGGGTTCCATGGCCGAGGAAGCGTGGACAGCTTTCCTGGGAGGGCCCTTCCGGAAGGCCGAGGACGCACGAGCACAGGTGGCGTCTGCGTTAAAGCTTAGGCGATACACGGAAGATTCACAGTTTTACCGATGATTCCCTCCGGAGCTTCGCCCCACTCATCATTCACCTCGTGGATATGCTGTGAATTTTAGATGCGAAGCATCTTATGCTCGGGCCTGTGTCCGTCCCTCCCGCGTCCCCCCGTCCCCCGTTCCGCGTTCCGCGTCCGGCGTCCGGTCACTTTCATGAAGTAGGGAAGCAGCCACTATGCGAACCAGATACTGTAGTACAATAAGGCCGTCAACCACCATCACAGTCATGAGAGTCATGGCAGAGAGCACAGAGCGGCTTCTTAGCAATGGCTAGGAAGGTGGTGGGTGCGATCAAAGGATAACGCGCTCTACCGGTGGTGTCTGTCGCCCACATTGACTCCATTCCTTGATCTTGCTTGCATGTGTTTGCGGGGGCTTTGTCCGGCCCTCCTTCCCGCGTCCCACAGCCCCTCTCTCTCCTCTCCTACGCTCCCGCCCTTTCTCTCCTCTAGGAATTCTCTACTCTACGGAGCGGCGCCCGCGTCCCATTGACTCCATTCCTTGATCTTGCTTGCATGTGCTTGCGGGGGGCTTTGTCCATCCCTCCTTCCTGTGTCCCACACCCCCCTCTCTCTCCTCTCCTACGCTCCCCCACCTTTCTCTCCTCTAGGAATCCTCTACTCTACGCAGCGGCGCCTGCGTCCCGTTGACTCCATTCCTTGATCTTGCTTCCATGTGCTTGCGGGACTTTGTCCGTCCCACGTTCCTCCCCCCTTTCTCTCCTCTAGGAATCCTCTACTCTACGGAGCGTCGCCTGCGTCCCGTTGACGCCATTCCTTGATCTTGCTCGCATGTGCTTGCGGGGGCTTTGTCTGTCCCTCCTTCCCGCGTCCCACACCCCCTTTCTCTCTCTCTCCTCTCCTACGCTCCCCACCTTTCTCTCCTCTAGGAATCCTCTACTATACAGAGCGGCGCCCGCGTCCCACAGCGCATGCGCGTCCCCTCTCTCTCCTCCCCTACGCCCCCCCCCCCCCCGTCCTTTCCTCTAGGAATCCTCTACTCTACGAAGCGGCGCGCACGACAGGTGGTGGGGCGGCAGTTGCATACTCCGCACCACCATGGTCGCTGCGGGTCCTCAAAATTTCTACCACAGCTCAGCGTCTCACCTTGCCGTTTCTTCCATCGACCTTCATACCATCGCTACCGAACAGCGCAAGGATCAATGGATTGCCTCACTGATAGACTTGCTGACTGATCCATCGGCAACACCATCCACTCACGCGTTGCGTCGTCAAGCCCACCATTTCGCTGTTCGCGACGAACTCCTCCACCAACGCAATTACAACGGTGACGGCCGCCAGTGGCTACTAGTCATACCCCGCAGTCTGCGCTCTGACATAAGCGAGTCGTTTCACTCTGATCCGCAATGTGCGCACTCCGGGGTATCGAAGACGTACCACCGCATTCGCCAACGGTACTTTTGGCGAGGGATGTACCGCTACGTGCAGAAATTCGTGCGCTCCTGCATAGATTGTCAGCGCCGCAAAACTTCAACGCACCTGTCGCCGGCAGGTCTGCAACCTCTACATTGCCCTGACCGATTGGTATCAATTTGTATGGGCCACTTCCGCTAACGTCGGCTGGTAACCGCTGGGCCATCGTCGCTGTAGACCACCTGACGCGATACGCCGAAACCACCGCCCTCCCCGCGGCTACAGGGCGTGATGTGGCCTCCTTCCTGCTCCAACGATTCATGCTGCGTCACGGTCCACCCCAGGAACTGCTCAGTGATCGAAGCCGTGTCTTCCTGTCCGAAGTCGTCGAAGCCATGCTCAAAGAGTGCAACGTTGTTCACCGCAAAACTGCTGCTTACCACCCGCAGACGAATGGCCTCACCGAACGCTTCAACCGTACGCTCGGTGACATGCTCTCCATGTACGTCGCCGCCGATCACACAAATTGGGATGCCATTCTGCCGTTCGTCACCTACGCCTATAATACCGCCCCTCAGAGCACTACTGGTTTTTCACCTTTCTTCTTATTATATGGAAGGCACCCGTCGCACACCATCGACACGATACTTCCATACAAGCGGATCCATCTGAGTGTGCGCCTATTTCTGACACAGCCAGGCTCGCTGAAGAGTGTCGAGAGCTTGCAAAGGCCTTTACTACACATGATCAAGAGCGGCAGAAGAGCATTCGCGCTGACACCAGCACTTCTGCGCCCACGTTCCTCCCTGGAGCACTCGTATGGCTCTCGATTCCTACCACTGCAACTGGCTTCTCTTCAAAACTACTGCCCAAATACGAAGGCCCCTACCGTATCGTCGAACGCACTTCCCCTGTAAACTACCTGATCGAACCCATCGAACCATCTTCGGACATGCGCCGTCGAGGGCGCGACATTTTCAACGTGGAGCGCCTCAAGGTCTACCATGACCCGCTCATAGTAACCAGCTGTTAGGTCGCCAGGCGGCTCCCTTTTTGTACACGGGGTAATTATAGCGAAGCTTTGTAACTATACAGTGGGTCGTCTTCTCCAGCGCCTTCTAGTGGGTCGCCCTCTTCGAAGAGAAAGAGCAGCTCGCGCTGCGAGTCTGTGCCTGGCCGTGGCTGCCGCTGAAGCATTATCGCTGAAGCCTTATCGCTGAGTGCCGGCTAATAAACACCTTAACAGTACATATAGTCCATCAAATGTATATATAGCGCATCAAATTGTAAATTGTGTATATTGTGCATCAAATGTAAAATAATAAACATTGTTTACATAATATGTATATAACTATAACAACTTTTCATGTTTTTATATGACAGTAGACGATTTATACGGAGGATTCACGATTTACCCGATTATCTCCGAGCAAGCTCCTCCAACATCATTCAGGTCGTGGATATGTCTATGACTTTTTTGCGAAGGAGTTTCTAGTACCAGCGTGGCTCTGTGGTAGAATACTCGACTGCCACGATGAGGTACCGGGTTCAAATTCCATAAATTCCTAGAGATTTTTACAGCGAAAGCTGTTATCAGATCACGATTGTAGTGGGGTAGTTGTCCGCCACCGCCACCGCCAGTGTCTGTAACCACTATCGCGCGAAATTAGAAAAACTTGGCCATCTCCCGCTAAAGGGAACCATGTGTGGATGCGAACCAGCGGGGAGATGGTTAGCTTGAGCGGGAGAAACGTCGCCTCTCCCGTTTCGCGGCAGCGGCCCGGGCGCTCAACCCGGCACTGCACAGGAAAGAGAATGAGGCGCGCGCGCTCCGTCATTTTCATAATAGCGCCCGCTGCGCAACGCCGCGATGAGCGCCAGCGTCAACGCCGCCGCCAGTGTAAGCGTTAGCGCCCGCTGCTTCGCATCTACACATGGTTCCCTTTAGCGGGAGATGTTGTAATTTTAAGGCGAAAGCCTTTAATGTCTCATGCTCACGTCCGTCCGGCGTCCGTCCGTTTGTCCGTGAGTTCATCTGCCCGTCTGTTTGTCCGTCCGCCGTCCGTCCGTGGGTCTGTCCGTCCGTCTGTCCATCCGAGCTCTGGCACGGAATCAGGTGGCCGCCGGGGTGCGCAAGCGGACGGCGGTCGCGTCGGACTCTACAGCGCTCGCGCTTTGCTTGCGTAGCGTCGCTGTGCCCAGCCCACACCGTGGCCCAGCCCCTGCAGTCATTCTGACCGACGCCGTCTCAATGGGCACATGCGTCCACGGAATACACTTTAAATTTACAAAGGGCCCGTCAATTTAAGCGCTGGAACGCGGATGGCGTTTGCGCGATGCGCAATGCGCGAGAAAATACTTACTCGTGGGAACGGAGGAAGATTAGTCTTGCGTCTCGCGGCGATTCGCGGTAAAAAATTAAAAAAAGAAAACACGCACATATTCGGTTTGTGTGTTATCCCAGTGAGAGTGTAAAAGAAAAAAGACATGGCATAGTCAGTGGAATGGCCACACGCTTTCGCCGAATACACTTTGGAATGTACAAAGTGTCCTTCAATTTTCAGGTCATGATAAGATAGACATATTCGTCGAACCCTCTTGCATTACCATACTAATTTTGGTCCACCCCAAGTTAAGGAGGCGATCAGGAGAACACCCAGACGTAGGCGGATAGATTGATAGATACATACGCAGATAGAAACGCTCAAAGCGCTTGCAGTTCGCAAATAAATCCTTCACATTCAAAATAGTTTTCATGCACACTCACTAAACCAATAGTAAATAGTTCAACTACTGGAATGTTCAGCAGTTTTATGTACTTGGGAATTAAGTGGGGCAATATGCGACAAAAATATGAAAATAGTCAATATTTTTTTATTTCTCTTGTTACCATAAAACGTCAATTCACAAACTTTCCTTTGGGGTGTAAGGTATATGCTACAAAAATATGGCCATGTTGCCCTAGTTCAAATTTATTTTAAAAAGAAAGAAAAAATGCACCAGCTGTCTCATTTCGCCCCAACCTGCGGAGGAAAGCAAGACGCCGCTTGGGGCAAAACGAGACAGTGCGAAAAATTTCCATCCCTGCAGTTTTTGCATTAGAAGTATCTGAAATTCTCTCGGTGGGCCCCCCGCGCAGTCTTCATGAGCACAGTCCACGCTCTCCGCGCCTTAAATCAAGACAGAACTCGGTCCTGTTTTGCTCCAAAACTATTTGCAGATCCAACACCACCAGTCTTTCTTTGTGCTATTGTTGTGTTTTGTTGAACGCTTGCACTCCGTTGACTTATTCAAAGATTGGAGGCTTGATATGTTTTGACGCATATTCATCGTCTCTTTTGCCGTTTCGATGCAGAACTGCACGGGCGTTTCATATATTACAACTTCGTCAGCCGCACTATGCGAGGCGATCACGTTAAAACAGTGCTCGATTCAAATTTTCTAGCACTTGTTTTTTTATTTTAATTTCAGTGTTGGAAAAATGTCATTAAAAGTCAATCCCAACACACTTCAGTAAACGGCTTGACTTGGAGATATTTCCATTTTTTTTTTCACGTGCCTCTGGAGAGCATCCTTGGAAACACGGAACAACCTCGATACAGCGTGAATGGAGTAAGTCCTGTTCTGAGCATTAATCACTGCTTTTTTCCTGTCGTTTTCTTCCCAGGAAGCTCTAGATAATATTTTCTTGTACGTCCGCGGCATCGTAAACAAAAAGTCACAGTTTCACCGCAAGGGTGAAGCAATGAATGCGATAGCAACTAATTGTAATCTTATACGAAGTGAGGCTGGCAGCTAACTCTTTTGGATGGGATCTCACGCAACACTAGAAAACGCTGGTTTAAGAGAATACGGCCGGTCCAGGGAAACTCTGCACACCACATTCTCTTGCGGTTGGGAGCGCAGCACGTAGAAGGGTACACAGGCCGCCCGCTGTCGGCTACCGAGATAAGGAGATACCGCGCGCGCCCGTGACGACCGCGGTCGTAAAATCGAAGGTCGCTCGAGGACCCCCCCCCCCCCCCTCGCGTCCTTTCACGCTCGGGAACGACGGGCGGGGCCGGTTGAACAGTTGGGGGGGATCTTATCGCATGCGCCTCGGAGCGACGGAGATGGGCCGGCTTGTTTGATCGCCGCTTCAGCCGCGTTCACCGCTCCCGCTCGCCCGCTATTACCCGCTGGTAGAACGTACGATGCGCAGGGGGTTCTTATCAATTTGGACTTCATACGCGACTTGACAGCGGCGTGACGGCAACGGTGACGGCAACGGCGACGGCAAAAACCCGTCGAGACTGTCCATATAACTGCTATCGCAATAAAAGATATAACGTATAATGAGTGTGAGTATATGGTTCACTTAATAAGACACTCTGTAAGGCAATTAGATCCCTTCTTGTCGCGTTTTGCCCCTTTAACATGCCCGAACTCAAAAAAATCTCGCACATCCCCCCTTAAGGAAACCCTGAGTAGTATGCGAAACAGCCATGGGATTTCCGTAAAGTTGTTCTTTATTCATCATCGTAGATGACTTTAGGCTCCTGAGAACGTTTTCGCTTGAGTATAACGGCCTTGTGGTCCGTAAAGTAGAAATTTAAAGGATCTTACTGCAAAGGTTGTACTTTAAAGTTGGAGAAGGCGATGTCTATGCACGTTCCCCTGATGTTATTAGCGTTAGCCGCGTGATGCTCATAAAGGGCAAACGCGGAGCGATCAGCCGTTCCTTCCTCCTGGCTGATCTCGGGCAGGTGATCCGGTTTCTGAGGGGACTTAGGCCACCACTAACCGTACGTCACGAGGTAGCCGTACGTCACGCTCATTGCGGGGACTTAGGCCACCACTAACGAATCTTAGCACTTCGAGCAAACGGCGTACTCACTGTGATCATCGCCGGCGGCAAACTCCCGCTCCTGAACGGCGATGGCGTTGGCGCGGGACTGCTCGTTCTCAATGTTGGCGATCTTTGAGAGATCGCCATAGCGGGTACATTCCATGTGGTGTGCCGTGATGGCAGAAAGAGAATGTGTGTTCTTGAACGCCCTTATTCTTCATCGTCATCAGCGTCATCGTCATCGTCATGGCGTGTAATGGTTACCGTGCATGTGCTAAGCCGTGATGGCAGCATCATCGTCATCGCCATCTGGCTACGGCGGACAGGCTCGGCGGACAATGGTGTGAAGGGGGGGACAGGCCTCGTTCATAAGATGCTTCATATCTAAAATTCCCCCTTTGGTCCCGGCACCCAATCAACTAAACTTTTGTTGGCATGTAGGTAGTAATAGAAAGTAACAAAATAAAGGCTTACGTTGTTGTACTGACGCTTGAGTAGCTTCTTGCAATGATCCGAAAATTTGGCCGAGTAGAATTTCGCGCATTTTTGGTGGTTCACGAACACACTGACATTAGCCGTACAATTTTTCCTGTGCAGAAGCTCTGAGCAATCGTCAACTTTTACGCCAAAAAATTTGGACAACTTCGCTGTGCCCAGCGTTTGCAATCATTCTGACCGACGCCGTCTCAATGGACACAGGCGTTCACGGAATACACCTTCAAATTTACAAAGGGCCCGTCAATTTAAGCGCTGGAACGCTATGGCGTTTGCACGATGCACAAAGCGCGAGAAAATACTAACGCATGCGAACGGAGGAAGATTAGTCTTGCGTCTCGCTGCGACTCGCGGTAAAAAATTGAAAAAGAAAACACGCACACATTCGCTTTGTGTGTTATCCCACTGAGAGTGTAAAAGAGAAAAAAGACATGGCATAGTCAGTGGAACGGCCACACGCTTTCGCCGAACACACTTTAGAATGTACAAAGTGTCCTTCAATTTTTGTTCCTTCACAATTCTAATTGTTGTTCGTCTATTGTAAACCTCGTTTTTATGCACATACACAGATTTTTCGACTATAGCGATGGTAACCGCCATGACAGGGGACAGTGAGCTTCGACGAAAAAAGATATGTCCTAAGGTGCATAACGTGTACGTTAAGTCGCCGAATAGTATAAAGGGTTTGTGCTTCTGGGTGTTTTAAATTGTTCTGCCGCAATTATGGTTGATATTAGTCTATTGTTATTTAACCTTTTTTTGTGTCTCACATCCACGAATATCCCCGTGACCGACGCGGAGGACGACAAGGCTAGGCCCTAAGGAGCTTCACCCCTAAAACAATTGTACTACTTAGAATATATATAATTTGTACCCGTAAATTACTCGTTTCATAGCAGATGTATGCTCATAAAAAACCATTGTTTTCGAAGCTTGTACTGGGATCACACTTGCATCTCACTCGTATTTATAGGACTTATGGTCAACACCAAGCCGTTCTATTTCAGGTATGAAATATTAACAGCGTCGAAACTTCACATGTATTAGGAACTATTCAAAGTTTTGAGGCGACTTGCGATAAATAGATGGTTTTTCCAGAGTAACTACAATGTAAAAAATGGCAGAATTTAACTTCAGATGTGGTTTGGTAGCTGTAAAACATAGAAGAATAAAATGTGGAAACTGTACCTTTAGTTTAGGTGCAAGCTTTAACCTAACAACCTGGAAAAAAGTGCATCCTCATGAAGTAAGGTAAGCCATTCATAAAAAGCCGAAATGCAGGCGCAACATTATCTTGCGCGTCATTCATTCAAGGCGTTTGAAGGCTACATAACACGTGATATAGCGCATGTGCTGAGATTTGGTCTGTTTATACTGATTTTTCTGCAATACGAAAGTAGAACAAAATATTCACATTTGATCTTGTTTTTTTAGCTCACTTCAGATTTCAGTACGTTAAACTCGGTTTCTATCCCCTCGTATAAATTATTCCGTTGCACGAGTCGGTAGAGTTTTTTCCTTGCAATAAATTAGCGCATTTGTGTATGAACATTCACCTGTGAATAGGCGCTGCCTACGTTTGTTTCTATGGCTATGTCTGCCTTTTTTTCACTGAAAAGAAATGTTGGAGCAGAAATCATGTTGCTATTCACTGGCACTATTTGTTTTTATGAAAACCTTGCGATCGTCCCAGAAAGTTTTTTTTTATGTGAACTTTCAGATTACCTAATTTATTGAGCAGCAAGTAGATTCGCTGCTTCCCGAAACGACACAGGCTAGAACGAATTGCTTATGAACGGTTAAGTTGTGAATCTGCCACCACAACCTCTAATAAGTAGACGTTGGGCTTCCTGCTAACACGCATCCTCAGAATTATTCCCTCTCGCCATTGGAGAAAAGCAACACTGCGCGAAGTCCAATGATTATGCCCGTTGCTTTCTTTTGAGGCACACAACGTACGTCACCGAGATGTAGGCTAGCTATTTCAATTGAGTTACGAGGGTAGAGTGTGTTAAAAGCAAGCCGCCATTTGGCACTGAAGTATTTCGCCTTGAGGTACCTGGGCGCGTACTCACAAAAATATTTTGTTGCAAACAAATAGGTAACCGCTCTACCCTCTCTGCCTCATTCTTTCTCTCCTATTTGCTCAGTATGTCGGAAGCTCCTCCAGTCCTCACGGCGAACGCAAAGCCGACCCGGTTGGAGATCAGCTAAAGAAACGCTTACAAACATGCACGGTTAGTGATTTGCGTCCTTCACTAACGCATCATCAGTTACCCTAATACCCTAATCATGAATATTTTTTCTTTCTCAATGAAGCTTTTAGAAGTCATTCTTACTCCACGAAGATTGCATCTTTTTATGCTTTTTTATGCTTCGGTTTCCGGGAAAATGTCAACGCCCTGCTTTGCAGAGTGGTAAGCCATGTCCACATGGACGCACATGTAAACTCATTTGCTCTATAATCTGCATCATTTTAAATCTTATTCCAGACATGTATATATCTGCCTACATGCAAAAAAAATTTTCTTATGCTTTCCTGATAACGCCGGAAAAATATGACAAACAAGCTTCAAATTGTGCAGAAACGCAATCAAAGCCTAATGCACGACTGATCCCTTTGAAGCGGCGTGGAAATACTTTGCAATGCAAATGACTTGCATGCAAAGAGTGCTTGCTCATATGCTTCGCTCGGGAATGCTTAGCGCACCTAAAGGAGTCCATTTCGCAGAGTAGCTTCATTAGGCCGCCGATGAGTTTAGGAAGTCTGAAAAAGAGTTTAATGATTTCAGAACACTCGACAGCATTCTGTGGAGGTAACGCGAATATATGCGTTGAAGTCGGGAGGGGAGGATTAATTCCCTTTTGGAATATATTTGGGCTGACTCGGGAGCCTAATGCATTAAACTCTATTATAGCGACGGACATGTTTTCATCCTTCGATTATGAAAAATTGCCCACGCTTCGCTAACTTCCCGTCTACGTTGCTTTGTATTAATGAAGATACCTGCAGTGCTCAGCATTCATTAAGGGCATGGAAGAGTTCCGTTTAGCACGTCTTTAAAGCTACGCGCGTCTCAAAAGTACCCAACTGAAAGCGGCAAAGAAAAATAATGATAGAATGGGTCAACGCGATGTGTAAGCGCTACTACACATGTGCGCACGAAGGAATAGACAAAAAGAGAGCACTCTATATGTAACTTACCATGCTTTGTCAAACAAGACCACCAAAGCGTTAAAAGAATACTGCTGGTGCTTAAGCAACAATTTGGGGGAGCTAACCTTATGCGCAGACGTGGTTAGGCAAACCACTCATTTTCGCTTATTGTACAAAGACACACCATTCCATTTTCTAGGCTCCATTTTATATCTATCAGCATATTGCAGAAAAGTGAAGTTGCGCGAGAAACATGCATGCTGCTATATTTAGTTCAGGTGTATTCGTAACACTCATAAAATGGATGAGGAGACTACAGACGTGTGTAAATAAACCAGACCAAAAATAAACAAATGGTAGAGACTGATAGGATCCTTCAGGTAGCTCCTGGACAGCAGTTGTAGCGTAAATCCGGTTGAACGCGGGTAGAATAAAACAATGAATAGCCATAGCCAAAAGGAATATCTTGCGTTCGCAACAGCCATGAACAATAATATTTCATTCGTTCGTGCCGCGCATTACACCGTCTAATTTCTTTGTTGGTGAACAAGTGAACCTAGCCGAAGGCTATAACTTTCTTTACCTTCTCCTTTTCTCTATTCGGTCCTATTTTATATTGCATTACACATGTCATTCTCACTCCAACACTCACGTGTAGGAGGGCCGCCGAATGCTAATGACCCGATTGGATTGACACGCTACATGGCAACGTAGCGATCTGGGGAGCACTAGCATAGCGTGCCACTCGTCTTGAACTCTAATTTTCTACAGGAGGGCCACTTATGTAGAAGTCCTCAGCAAGTCGTTTGCTTAAGTTACACTCGTGCCAACTTCTTCGCGTGTGCTGTGTGGTGGTCTCCGAGTCGACGTAGGGTATACGTTTCGCGATTTGTTCCTGCATCAAACGGGTCCATCCGAGATCTAACCTAATGGTTTCGTCTCCATTTGCTGCTATGCGCAGTTCGCGCGTCATCGCCGTTAGGGGACAGCTATTTTCTCAGCGTCTACATTTTGAGAATGAGCATTGGCTTCTTACGCGATTGTCATGCTCATTCAGGCAAAAAATTGAAGGAGACTTTGTACATTCCAAAGTGTGTTCGGCGAAAGCGTGTGGCCATTCCACTGACGGAAAGACCGACGGACGGACAGACGGACGGACGGAAAGACCGACGGACGGACAGACGGACGGACGGAAAGACCGACGGACGGACAGACGGACGGACGGACAGATGGACATCCGGACGGACGGACGGACAGACGGACATCCGGATGGACGGACGAACGGACGGACATCCGGGCGGACGGACGGACGGGCGAACATCCGGACGGATGGACGGACAGACGGACATCAGGACGGACGGACGGACAGACTGACATCCGGATGGACGGACGGACGGACATCCGGACGGACGGACGGACCGACGGACATCCGGACGGACGGACGGACGGACATCCGGATGGACGGACGGACAGACGGACATCCGGACGGACGGACGGACAGACGGACATCTGGACGGACGGATGGACGGACGGAAGGACAGACAGACGGACATCCGGACGGACGGACGGACAGACCGACATCCGGACGGACGGATGGACAGACCGACATCCGGACGGACGGACGGACATCCGGATGGACGGACGGACAGACGGACATCAGGACGGACGGACGGACAGACGGACATCTGGACGGACGGATGGACGGACGGACGGATGGACGGACGGACGGACATCCGGACGGACGGATGGACAGACGGACACCGGACGCCGGACGGACACCGGACGGACGTGAGCTTGCGACATTAAAGGCTTTCGCCTTAATATACTGTAACGCACAGTTCAAAACACACTTTAATAAACTAACGTAGTTGGGGCGAACTTGTGCCCGGGAAGGAAAAAAACAGCTAGGAGGAAATCTACAAGCAGTCCGGAGAACAGTCTTCTTCTTTCTCCTTCACGTTTTCTTGTGTCTCCCATGGGTCGCGCGCAGCTGTTGTAGACTGGGTCCCGCAGGCACGTGCTCTCCGCCACACTTTTACTTTGGTTCCCTCGTATGCCGCAAACCGTTCGGAGGGCATAGGGATCGGCCAGCGCGCGTAACTTGAAATCACACTGTGTCATTGCCCCCCTTTCCAGAGTGCATCGTCCCGATGCTCTCGACAAACTGATTGCTTGGCGGTTATTCATAACACCTCTTCGTGAATGCAGTTATCGTCGAACAGCGTTGTGTCCTCGATGGTTCATTGCCTGTCGTAATACGGTTTGATCCTGACGACATGCACAATTTCTGTGCGATGCCGCCGTCGTGATGAAATATCCTGGCCCTCTGGAATAACTTCGTAGTTCAGCGAGCCGAGGCGGCGGAGTACTCTATATGGACCGAAATAGCGGCGAAGCAGCTTTTCTGATAGGCCACGTGTCCGTACGGGAATCCACACCCATACTCTGTCTCCCGGTGCGTACTGGACGTCTCTTCGTCGCAGATTGTACCGATGCGTGTCGGTTTTCTGTTGTTGGTGAATACGATATCGCGCCAGCTGTCTTGCTTCTTCTGCTCTTTGTAGATGGTCGCTGACATCATAGTCATTCTCGGACGTCTCGTCAATAGGTAACATTGCATCTAAAGGTGTGGTGACCGTCCGGCCAAAAACAAGTTGGAATGGCGTCATCCGCGTTGTCTCTTGCATCGCGGTGTTATAGGCGAATGTTGCATAGGGTAATATTTCATCCCATGTACGGTGCTCTATGTCCACGTACATCGACAACATATCAGCCAACGTTCTGTTCAGTCGTTCGGTAAGTCCATTCACTTGCGGATGATATGCCGTCGTTTTCCTGTGACTGGTGTGCGTTAATTTCATAATAGACTTCATCAGATCGGCCGTAAATGCGGTTCCTCGGTCAGTGATCAACACTCTAGGAGCTCCATGCCGCAGTACGATGTTGGCGACGAAGAATTCGGCTACTTCAACGGCTGTTCCTCTAACTAGAGAAGCTGTCTCGGCATATCGGGTTAGATAGTCGGTCGCAACTATTATCCACCGCTTCCCCGATGACGACGTAGGAAATGGGCCGAGTAAGTCCATTCCCACTTGTGTGAATGGAGCCTCTGGTGGTTCTACCGGTTGAAGGAGACCCGCTGGTTTTAACGGTGGGGTTTTACGTCTTTGGCAGTCCCGGCAAGTTTTGATATAGTGTCGTACAGAGCTGAGCAGCTTCGGCCAGTAGTATTTAGTGCGGATGCGAGCTAACGTCCTGCTTACTCCTAAGTGTCCTGCTGACGGATCGTCGTGGCAAGCCTCCAATATCTCGGGTCGTAGAAGTGAAGGGACGACAAGCAGGAATGTCGCTGTATTGTTTTGAAAGTTCCTTTTATAGAGGACGTTGTTTCGCAGGATGAACGCTGACAAGCCGCGGGCAAAAGCTCGTGGAACATCGGCAGACTGCCCCTGTAGGTACTTGATCAATAGGAGTAGCTCAGGGTCGGATTGCTGGTGATGCGCCATCTCTGAAGTTGTCACAGCTCCCAAGAATGCAAAATCCTCTCCGTCTTCGGTGGAAGTAGAAGCAGCGGGTTGAATTGGAGCACGCGACAAGCAATCAGCATCACTGTGCTTGCGACCGGACTTATACACAACCGTGATATTGTATTCCTGTAATCGCAGGCTCCATCTTGCAAGCCGTCCACACGGGTCCTTGAGATTAGCCAGCCAGCATAGCGAGTGATGGTCGCTTATAGCTCGAAAAAGGCCTACCGTATAAATACGGCCGAAACTTGGTGATAGCCCATATCACGGCGAGGAATTCTTTCTCAGTCGCTGAGTAGTTGACCTCAGCTTTCGAAAGGGTGCGGCTGGCGTACGCAATGACTCGTTCTTGTCCGTTTTGCCATTGGATGAGCACGGCCCCAAGACCTACATTGCTTGCATCTGTGTGGATATCTGTTTCCGCTTCCTCGTCAAAATGCGCAAGGACTGGATGGCTCTGAAGGCACTTCCGTAGTTCATTGAAGGCATCCTCTTGTTCATCAAGCCATACGAAAGGCATGTCTTCTTTCGTCAGCCGCGTTAGCGGTTCAGCGATTCGTGAAAAATTTTTGACGAATCGTCGGTAGTAGGCGCAAAGACCTAAAAATCGCCTAACAGCCTTTTTTGTCCGTTGGCTTCGGAAATTTCGCCACGGCCTCAGTTTTTGCGGGGTCTGGGCGGACGCCTTCTGCACTGATAACATGGCCGAGAAACAGGAGCTCACGGAAGCCGAAATGACATTTCTGCGGTTTTATCGTCAAGTCTGCTGACCTGATAGCAGTGAGCACAGCCCGGAGCCTTTCCAAGTGTTGCTCGAAGGTAGCAGAGAAGACTACAACATCATCAAGATAAACCAGGCACGACTGCCATTTCAGACCAGAGAGCACTGTGTCCATCATCCGCTGGAATGTGGCGGGTGCTGAACAAAGGCCAAAGGGAAGTACCTTGAACTCATATAAACCATCCGGCGTCACAAACGCTGTCTTTTTCGCGATCTCTTTCGTCAACTTCTATCTGCCAATATCCACTTTTAAGATCTAGTGAGAAGAAGTACCTGGCATCTCGTAGCCTATCCAAAGTGTCGTCGATTCTTGGAAGCGGATAAACATCCCGTTTGGTGACGGCGTTCAATTTCCGGTAATCAATGCAGAACCGTAAAGTTTGGTCTTTTTTCTTCACAAGGACAACAGGCGACGCCCATGGACTTGATGAAGGCTGAATTACGTCGTCCTGAAGCATTTCTTTAACCTGATTACCGATAGCTTCTCTTTCGGTTGGTGACACTCGGTAGGGATGCTGGTATATAGGCCTCGCTGACTCGTCGACAATGATGCGATGTTTGGCGATAGGTGTGCGTCGGACTTTAGATGACATCGAGAAACATTCGGCGAATTCCCTTACAAGGCCCTCTATTTGCTCTTTTTGACTTGGTAGTAGTCCTGGCTCGATGTCAATAGCTGCAAGGACGTCTTGCAAATCAGATTGATTGGTTTCAGAAGTGTGCAGCTCTGTAACCTGAACGAAATCGTGCAGACTGGCGATGACAGTTCCCTTTGCAACGTGTTGCACCTCATTTCCAAAGTTTGTAAGCAAAACATTCGTACATCCACCACGTAGCTGAACAAGGCCTTGTGCCATGCAGATTCCTTTTTGAAGTATGAGTTTGGTGTTGTGGTCAGCAAATCCTTCGAATTCACTGAACGCTTTGTTGGTTACTGCGACGGATATGCTCGATCTCGGCGGTACCATGACGTCATCATCCGCAATACAAAGGTCATATACGTTTTCTTCAGTGTCGAAGGTAGCGATAGCGTGCCTCGTTGAGAATGAGACGCAAGATTCTCGCAAGTTGATGACAGCGCCGTTCAGTCGTAAGAAATCCATGCCGATAATCAAATCTCTTGAACATTCGGGCAGCACAATAAAGCTGGCGACGTACGTAAAACCCTGTATTCCGATTCTTGCGGTGCATATTCCAATTGGGTCGATAAGGTGCCCTACTGCTGTGCGAACTTGTGGTCCCTTCCAAGGAGTCAGTACTTTCTTCAGTATTTTAGAAAGCTCGCTACTTATTACTGAATAATCTGCACCTGTATCTACCAGCGCGATGACTTCGTAGCCATCAACGAACACCCGCAAATCGGAAGCAACGTCGTTACCAAAGCACTGGTTTCTGAGTCGGTCGTCGTCGTTCGGAGTCTGCGATGGAGGTTTTTCTGCATTAGCGTCGACAGCGGCCTTGCCTCCACAGGTCGCTGACTCTAGTTTTCCCGACCCGGGCTTGGTGAACGACGCCTTGGGGGGTTGCTGAAAAGCGGGGGGCTCGACGACCTAAACCTCCCCGTTGTCGTTGCTCGAGGTTGGTGTTGTTGGAAGCCACTGGAACTTTGACGACTCGACAGGAATTCCTCGATTTCGAAGGGGCGCTCTCCATTTCGTGGCCGAGGTGCATTTACAGGGAAACCACGAAGTCCTGCCTGGCGATATTGGCACGTTCGGTAGATGTGACCAGCCTCCCCACAGTGGTAGCAAAGGGGTACTCTGTCGGGAGTACGCCAGACATCGCTCTTCCTGAGTCTCCTCTCGGGTGGTGGCTGTAGGGGGCTCGGCGGCATCGGGTACTGCACAGGTGTAGTGGCTGCGACGTCCGCACGTCCGGGGAGCTCCTCGCTGTAGCACATCGGCATATGTAATTCTCGGCTGCTGTTGTAGTGGCGCTTCTCGCTGTGCGCTCAGCTGAGGTTCCTGTACCACCTGCCTAACCTCCTCACGGATCACGTCGGCCAGGGACGAAAGCATTGGAGCGTTCTGGTCAAGGCGCTGCTTCTGGAGCTCTTCTCGTACAACAGACCGTACTAGCTCCCGTAGTACTTCCATGCTGTTTCCGAAGACTGGTGGCAATAAGTCCAGAGAAGTGATGTTAGTGTCCCGGTTGTATATCCGTGCTCGCTGTTGTAGCGTCCTTTCCATCGTAGTCGCCTCGGAACGAAACTCAGCGACGGTGCGCGGCGGGCTCCGAATCAGTCCGGCATATAGTTCCTGCTTTACGCCTCGCATCAGATGACGCAGCTTCCTGTCTTCGCTCATGTTTGAATCCGCTCGGCGGAATAGGCGATACATGTCTTCCACATACATGGCAACACTTTCGTTGTTGCGCTGGCTTCTTGTTTGGAGGGCAGCTTCGGCTCTCTCTCTGCGGTCTGTATTCGGGAACGCAGCGAGCAGCTCCCGTCGAAAGTCATCCCATGACAGGAAGGCAGCTTCGTGGTTTTCATACCACGTTCGTGCGCTATCTTCCAGTGCGAAGTAGACGCTTCCAAGTTTGCGATCTGCCCCATATCCGTTAGCTTTTGCGACGCGTTCGAAGTGTTCAAGCCAGTCCTCTGCGTCCTCGAAGCTGTCGCCGTGGAAATGCTTTGGCACCATTGGCTGATTCACTACAATGTTAGCTGGCGTGACCTCAGCTGCCATGTCAGTAGCGTCTCCGTTCACAGCTGTTGATGTTCTAAGGGAAGTCGACAAAGGTGCAAACTCAGGACCCTCACCACGTAGGCGTCGACTGCAGCGCTGATGAACAGGGGGTCAGCTCGTTGGGTCCAAGTCGCTGTGGTTCTGGACTGTGTTCCGTCACTCGAGAGGGGGCTTGGCATCATACCCCGCACCTCCACCAAATTTGTAACGCACAGTTCAAAACACACTTTAATAAACTAACGTAGTTGGGGCGAACTTGTGCCCGGGAAGGGAAAAAAAACAGCTAGGAGGAAATCTACAAGCAGTCCGGAGAACAGTCTTCTTCTTTCTCCTTCACGTTTTCTTGTGTCTCCCATGGGTCGCGCGCAGCTGTTGTAGACTGGGTCCCGCAGGCACGTGCTCTCCGCCTCACTTTTACTTTGGTTCCCTCGTATGCCGCAAACCGTTCGGAGGGCATAGGGATCGGCCAGCGCGCGTAACTTGAAATCACACTGTGTCAATATGTCAGTGGATGGACAAGCTCTCTTCG
>JALIZH010024272.1:0-68278 GCA_030522465.1 Rhipicephalus appendiculatus
CTTGGTTATGAAATTATTTTCATTTAGTGCCTCCGTGCGCACGACCTCGGCCACAAAGGCGGAGACAACGGCCATAGCCTTAGCTGTAAATTTTCAGGAGCGTAAAGGAGAACCATCAGTTATTCTATCCGACTCCCAGGAGGCCTGTCGGCTCTTTTTAACAGGCTGCCTTCCGGCAATGGCACTGAGGCTATTAGGACCCAAACTCGCTCGCCACCATCGGTTGATCTGGTGCCCGGGACACGCAGGGCTCGAAGGCAATGAAAGGGCGGACGCTCTAGCTCGCACATTTTCTAACCGAGCGGAGAATCCCTCTCTTTCGTTGACCGTACCAATTCTACCTAGGGAGATTCTGGCTCACCAGCGCTTCACGCGACAAAAATGTGGAACGCCTCACAGATCCCTTAATGGGGAAGACGCCGCCGACCTTCGAAAAATTCAGACGGACGTATTTCCGCATTTATTGAAATTACACGCGATACATCCAACGCTTTACCCGGCCGTGTGTCCGTGGTGCGGCGGTAGGCCGACTCTCTACCACATCTCGTGGGGGTGCGATCGCAAGCCAAGCGACTTAGCCAATTTTCTCGGCAAACCTTTAATACTTAGTATGGAGCAGTGGGAGGCACAACTCGCCAGCTCGGACCCGGGAGTGCAGCTCGCACTCCTGGATCAAGTCCGGCGGGCGGCTAAGGCCAGTGGAGCCCTGGACGTAGGGACCCAACCATAGTAGCTCCAAGATCCCCCTTTCCCTTTTCCCTTCAATAAAGTTCCACTCTCTCTCTCTTCCTGACTTGTCTCTGGAGAAGATCTTTGGGGACACCAGACAACCTAGCAGTAGCATCAATGGAGTACTGATCATGATGATGCTCCAGTTGCTATGAACATCTACTCACTCAGGAGGATTGACCGAGAATCTGGCTGACATAATTGATTTAAACATACCAGTTTACACTAGAACTGATGATGCCAAATTGAACGACCAGTTCTTAATAAAAGTAAATCTTTGAATCTAGTTGTGAAAGGCTTCTAGCGCTTCTTTCATGTCGCTTTCATCCCATGAATCTGTACATAACTCTCTCTTATACGTCTATATACGTATATATAAGGCAATAAATTACTCGCTTAGTAGGAAGCTGGTTATGCCGATTCAGCACCTTTTTGTTGCATTTTGCCCCTTTCAAATGCCCCAAATAAATAAACTTTTGCCTTTTGCCCATGTCACATGCAGAACTAAATTTTGGCAGAATGCAGCCATCGGCATAAAGCAGCAATACAAATTCTTGTGATGTTACACTAATGCTGGAGCACCTTGATGCAAGTCTCCGAAAATTTTAACAAGCAGAACATCACACATTTTGGCTGTTCACGATCTCACTGGCAACAACTGTGAATTTTTACTGAAGAAACTTTTTAGACAACTGTGAAGTTTTTATTATAAGAAATAGAGAACTACTGTTACTTTACAGTAAAATAAAGAACAAAAAAGCACAATTATTGGTTTAGGTAAACATGGCAGCAAAAATCAAAATATCGCGTTCTGCCTCGCATCTCATTTTGCATCGCCTTACCCTATCCATGAGAAATAGCATCCGACGATTTACTCTTGGAAACTTTCTTTTAAAGCATTTTAATGTTCACAAGGGATATTTTTTCAAATAGTGCAGTCATTGTCGAGCAATCACTTTTATACTTCATTGTGAATGGCTTCCTACAAATCGTCAACATAGATATTGGTAGATGATTGGTAATTCTTTATTTACTTTGCATTTCAAAGTGCAGCATAATAAACATTTGCGGCACATCAGAACTAAATCATAGCATTTCAGAAAGCTCGTGCTCTGCGAAGCATTTTTTAAACGACAAGCAGCTTTCACTCTTATACTTCATTTCTGCTCATTGAAATGGCATCAGATTTCAGAGTTGATTTTATGGAGAGTGCACTACCCTTGACTGTCTAGAAGTTCAAATATGACTTTTGAAAGAGAAATCTCAAATCTTCCCCAGCATGAACACGAGGGGGTCAGGACCCTACTGAACCCCCCATGATCTGTGCCACAGATGTGGAATTATTGCATCATGAGGACCAGCACACAAACAGATGGAAGGAGAAAAAAGCTCGACACTTCAGTGGACTCGCAACTGTATTTATTTGGGAAAAAAAAGTGTGCATATAAGCCTGTAAAATTTCGAGGTGCTTAAGGACTGACTTTAGTGTTTACAATGCCAGGGCAGTTTATTTGCTTCCTTTGATGATGTTTTATGAAAGCCAATGTGGGTGTTGCTGTGATGAAGGGAAGCATGTCTGCAATATTAAAACAACAAAAATTTGGCCTATCTCTCCTGGTATTGTGTCAGATGTGACTGTGAAGTAGTGTACCTATTCATCAGGCCCTCGCTTACCATGCAAGATAATGTATTTGCATGCCTGGGAAGAAGCTGCCGTTGATCTGTGCAGCCGCAATCGTATCCTTTTGGTTTGATGGCAGAGATTATCACAATGTAATATTGCTGCTTGAGAGATTTCTCGGCACGTAAGATGTGCGCACTTTGGCATGAACCTCATGATTTTTCATCCTTACATTCTTCTTTCTTTTGTTTTCTTCATGGTTAAACATGGTTGTGAGTTTGGTGAAGTGTCGCCCGCATTACATGTCTTTGTCAGCGGCTTTTCATGACGCAGTCGGTTTGTGGTTTTACCATAGGTCATCATTGTGAATTGACCCACTGACATTTAGTTAATGTCCGCCCTAAAATGGAGTGGAATTTTGTTAAATGGAACATCAGGGGACTGGCAAAATGGATTTCTACGAGGAGTTTTATTTATTGAGAAATAGGGGCAACAGTACAGCATTATTTGTTGCGCATTTCTTTAACACTGTCTGATATGTTAAGCATAAATAAGTGAACACGTGAGCTAGTTTGTGCCGCAATATGGATTTGCTGTATCAGTATCGAAGGTATGCTGCAAATCGATTGTAAAAGGACGTCGTTTTTTTTTTGGTCCAACTGGAAGCTGAGTAACACGCAGTGCTGGAGGGAAATTTGCTGTTAGTTTTTAAGTATTAAAGTGTATTACTGATTCTGGGCAAAAGACAGGGTAGCAAGATTAGAGCGCATATTATCCCTTGATCTACAAAAAATCTTTTAAATCTTACTTCAGAGGTTTGTTACAGTGAGCAGAAAAAAATTTGGTGCTGATTAATGAAAGTTTTCTTGTGCTACCCGAATACAAAACTAACCAATTAAGAAACAATTTTTTTTGTTTGAAGGGGTAATGATAAAAATTTTGGTGGGGCATTTTTTTTGCTGCAGTATGTAGTTGGAGTCCTATAAGTCATAACAAAGCACATCGCTTGCTGCAGTGTGCAACATAATTAATTACAGCCTGTTTATTATTGACCAGCCTCAGTTTTGGCTAGCGAGAGCTCCGAGAATGACAAGCCACTGTGTGCAACTAACACCATCTAGTGTGTAAAACAGCACACAGAACTGTGACGCACTTCCATGCTGCCTGTATGGTCTTACGCATGCGACATGTGCAGTGTGATGTCGTTGCCAGCGTCGTCACCTGGTGTCAAAGACTTTCTTGGGGCTTCCACACGTTCGCGATGGGCACGGACTCATAAGTAGCCGCTGAATAGTAGCCTGCTGGCGCAAGTGCAGCAAAATTGCAATGGTGACTGCGACGTCTTGATTTAGCAAGGCATCTCGAAGCTCAGCTGCAGCAATGACGTTGCAGAAGTTTTCGGGTCCCCTTGAGGTCGCTTTGCATGATGTCAATGTCACGAGCTGTGGTGTGTAGCGCAGGATCAGGCATGTGAACTTCAAAATTCATATAAATTACCTTCCAAGCTGTATTCGCTGTTCAGATTTGGTAGGTGATATACGCATGTTCACAAGAATCGACCCCGCAGGCCATCTCAGCTGCGAAATTTCGTGTCAGTACCCCTTTAAGTGACATCTGTTCAGTGAGATTCTCCATTACTAGAGCTACGCAATAGTGTGGCATTTGCAGACATTAGTACTGGCACCAAGGTCGTGTCTGAAGTTCTTGCTTGCACCACCTAATCTGTTGTAGCTCAAACTTCTTTGTGTTTAATAAAACTTTTTGTTGGGCTAGTTGGTACATGCTTACTGAAATACAAATAGACGCAAACCTACGAGGAAGAAAATTAGAGAGAACAGAAAGGGCGTCTGTTCTGTTCTCTCTAATTTTCTTCCTCGTAGGTTTGCATCTATTTGTATTTCAGTATTCTTTGTGTTTCATTGTTGCAGCATTACAGGTACTCTTTATTCTCAGCTTATCTTGGCAGATTTTTCTGTAGACACCAGGGCATATTTAATGGCTTATGTGTGTGTCTTGCTAGTTTAATTGATTTTGCATCATTACGTATGATGGCCAGCACAAACAAGACTCAATACTAGAAGAAAGTACATTGCTCAAGCCCTTTCTAACAACTGGAACTTCAATGGGAAAGCATTCTGATTAAGATTTTAATGGGAAAACTCGAATTTTTGTCATTTTGATGATAATTAAAATACAGTACTCCTGTGGACATGCACCACAGGCAGTCAGAAAAGACAAAAAGAAAAGATAAGAAAACCGTGAATAAAGTGCATATTCACTACTCATAAACTGGCTTGTAGCATAGCTCAGAAACACACAGGGACAAAGAATAAGACTGGACGAACACACTCATTTAACTGGGGAGTGTGCACTCTGTCTCTCTCAATGTTAGCACTGACGTATGCAATGAAAATATAGGTTTCTGAAGCAGATTGAAATAATTCATAAATATACTTAGCAGCATCTTTATCAGTGCACTGCTTTGAACTTTCAGCCACTGAATGTTTCCTTTTGTGGTAATGTCATCTTTCTTATACAAACCTAAGTGATCATCTTGGCACTTAGTGTCGTTTACTTCAGCTTATCCTAGCATATAAAGGCATAAATGCCACATAAATGCAACTTCTATTGGATATGCATAATGATCATCATCTTGTTCACCTGGAGTTCTGAATGTCTGGTTGTAGTAGTGCTGTGCTTTTCTGGGGAGGTCCAGTGCCAGCAGCAGAGTTGAAATTTTCCAGTGTGATGAGAGCGTAACTTAAAGGTCATTTAATCTTCTGTGTGGGAATTGTACAAAGTCTAATTTTTCTGAGGTCAGGTGTTCTCACTGAAGCTTGGATGGTTTAAAGACATATTAATATTTGTTCTGTATCTTTTCAGGATGAAATTAATGAAATTCCATTCTTCGATAGCTACATTCCTTCTGAAGTGGCTGTCAACATCTTCAAGCACCTCGACGTTGTTGATCTATGCAGATGTGCTCAGGTGAGATTTTTCAGTGTGTGATTGTTTCATTTGCATGAAGAACATTTTGTCTGACATTTTATGCTTTAGGCAACTAATATACTGGATGCTTCAGCTGTATAACATGGAGAGACATACCGTTTAAATGAAAGGCCACTGATGATTTCAGGCCTGAGTATTCTTTCCCGAGTCTTACCCGGCAAGGAATAGTGAGAAACGTCAGAAAGAGAATGTATATGGCATTCAAAGAGTGGCCAGAGCGGGCAGGCCAAGAGCGATTTCTTATTAATAAAATCCGGTGTCCCGCAAGGCTCCGTCCTTAGTCCATTGTTATACAACATTTTTGTGAAGGACCTGGTTAATGTGGTCCCGGTTGGTTTATATCAATACGCAGATGACACTGTCATTATAGCTCAGTCAACCAGCTTTATGCATGTCATTACTTCATTACAGGCAGTTGCAACAAGGGCTATGGACTGGTTTTCTGCTAATTTAATTAAAATTAATATGTCTAAGACAAAACTGATTTGTTTTCACAACCCTTTGAAAAAATTAGATATCAATTATTCGTTTGTTCTGCATGATTCCAATTGTTATCCTTGTTCGTGTACACCCTTAGACTATGTGGATACCATGAAGTACCTTGGTCTGTATTTTGACAGTGATCTGTCCTGGAAATCTCACGTAGAGTATGTATGCAAACGTCTTCGCGATGTATCGTGCATGCTGTACAATTTGAGATATTTGATGCCTCTCTCTATTCGAAAACTTGTTGCACATGCTTTGGGTTATAGTGTAGTAAGGTACGGCATAACAGTATATGGCCATTGTGCGGCACGCTGGCAAATGAGGGTAAACTCTATTCTTCGTCATGTGTTAAAAAACATTAGCTATGACCTCAACCTCAATGCCAAAAATGATGTTTTTAAAACCTTATGTATGCCGGACTTTACTCACTTACTAATGGAAAGTGTAGTGCTTAGGCACTTTTGGAACAACAGTTTCAAAACCAAGTATGTTCCTCCATGTTGTTTACGTCCCAAGGACCCATTTCTAGTACCGAGGCGTAACACAAGGTACGGAAAAAGAATACGAGACTGCTACGTTCCTCTGCACTTCAATAAGTTGCCTCCAAGTGTGCTGCGCACCCAGACTAAACATAAATTAAGAAAGGTTCTCAGGCGAATGATTTATTTATTGTCGTAAGCGAAGTGATTGTTCTCTTTCCCGTGCTGTTTTTATTTTATTTCATTTTGTCATATAAGCAAATGTTTAACTTCAAAGATTGCTGTTTTCCGCTGCTGCCAGGCACTGCCGCTCAAGCCCTATGTGGCTTTGGCAGGCCTGATATGTGTACTACTTTTTGATGAAATGAGCAATAAAGATTATTATTATTATTATTATTATTGAAATATGTTGTTCCGGTAAGAAGGTACTCTGAGAAGACTAACTAGAAGGCAAAAACATGTATATAGTGGTGGTGATATGCAACTACACCATCAAATTATCGTGGCATCAAAGCTTTCGCTGTGCACTAGCATACATGTGCCTCCCCATGAGTTGGCGTTTGGCAACCAACATGGTCATCGAGTCAGAAAAAGTCTAGGGCGTACTATTCTCCCGACCGCGAGATAAGCGTGCGCGCATGGGCGTCTACCCCCCCACCGGACAAAGTACGCGCCGGAGAGAGGCGCCTTAGACCTCGCGTCGCGACGAACGGGGCGCCGATCTAAAGCCCCGCCAAGCGCGCCCTTTGCGCCATCTCGCTGGTAATGATGAAAACACGCTGGAAACACGCTGTATATAAATAGCTCGCCGTTTGAACGTTGAAGAACGTGCGCTTTCGTGGCTCAGCAGTTAGCGCCGCGTGCTGCAGAGAGAGAGGTCCCTCGTTCGATGCCGCATGTTGGATACATTTTTCTGAATTATTTTTCTTTAACCTTGTAAAATTGAACTGCGCTAGAGACGAGACACCAGAAACGAAGTGGACAGGACGATCGCAGGACAATTTTACAAAGTTATGTCATACCAACTAGCCCCCCCCAACAAACGCTTCTCGAGTTTATTTTTCTTTGTGGCTTTTATAAATATATAGATACATATAATATACGGGACATGACGGTGACGCCGACGGCGAAAACCAGCCGAGAGTGTCCATATAATTGCTATCGCAATAAAAACAAGCAAGCAGACAAAGCTATGCATTTTAAAATCTAAAAAAAAAGAACCAAGTAACTGAATTTGCTTGCAGGCATATACTACTTATTGCTTGGAGAAGTCTGTGACAAATCTTGAAGAAGCTACTTACAATAAAAAAACAAAACAGAAAAAAAAAGCTGATGCCGCCTTCTTTAAAATTGTTTCAGCTGTACATGGTACATGTTATTGATAGCAAGGCACGGATTGTGTTCAATTTCCTAGCGTCGCCTGTACATACAGTGTGATGACCACTTTTCTATACCTGAACATAAAACACTCTTCAACGTGACTCTAAAAGTGGCATTGCACTTTTTAATTACTAATTACAACTAATTTTTTTTCTGTGAAAGCAAATCATGAGAATGAGTCTTGCTTCAAATTTATCAAATATTGGAGTTTTACAGCTTTGGAAACTTTAGCTTAAAATCAAATTGCATTTCATTTTTGAAATTGGGACTAAATCCAAAGAAAACCTGAACGAACAAACAAACAAAAAAAAGAAAAGAAATGATGGTATTAACTCAGCACAAAATGATGCTGATCTGGGCTGACTTGGCTGATAAATCTGTCAGAGCTCACCTCCTTTGATGATTTTCTGTGTCAAGTATCTTTCCTTTTGTATGCATGCAAAATTACAGTGTCAAGGCATGTTGCGGCGTAACTCGGGTAAAATGATGTAGAACAGAGGGGTCTTTGTTGTAACATTATCTTTAATATTGAAAAAGAATCCTCATGTTTGCTCATTCAACTTGTAAAACACCCATCAAGCAGATATCATTCAGACTTATTATCATGATGGTTCCTTACGTTTCTTACAGTAGCTTATTATTTTAAACAACTGAAGCTAACCAGAATGAAATCGGAGTGAAGTGAACTCAGACCTAAACGTAACAGAGATATTTTTTTTCTTGATACTCTGACTTAAATACATGTATAAAACAATGAAGTGCTCTAATTAGAAAACTGCTAGACCAGACTGAATAAAATAGGTTGCATTTGAAAGAAGGAGTTCAATTCTTAAATAAAGCAGAAGGCCTGCAAACTTTTACTATAATTTTCAAGAAAGCTAAGCTAAACAGAATTACAGGGGATGCTTAGAACTTTCTGAGGATGTGAAGGCGCAAGCCCAGTTAGACCGAAAGCGATGTGGAATGAAGCTCTGAGCCCACATGGCAGCATATAGGCACTGTGTGTCAAACTATGACATCAGCGCATGAACCCACTGTCTAGCAAGCAGAACCAGCCAAAATTGGCCCAGCCCCGACAAGAACCAAATGTGATTCTCATGCCTCACCCTTCTGCACACCACTACTGTGTTGCTGCTCCTGCAAATGGCCCAGTGATGAAGTGGAAATACATTTCGCACACTCACATGCTTTTTAAAATTTTCTTGCTCACACGAATACTGCAAAAACGAAGTGAATAAAGTAGATGCTATCCTCACCCACTCATGTGCTTTATTTTTTTTTTTTTACTTACACGACATCACATAGGTGAAGTGGATGAAGTACATGTGCAATTGGTGTGGGCACTTCTTTTGGACCATATTGTCAGTATGGTGATCTCAAAACGTAGCCATTTGAGGCTTTCACTTTAAAAAGAGTAGTGGCATGCTTCACATCATTAAATTGTTGTGTACAATCACTTACATGAATCATTCACTGCACTAGGAGACATTAAGTATAATCAAAATTATCAACAATTAAAATGAAAATCGGTGCTGCTTTTTTCTTACATCGGAGCACCTGTCAATCTATCTACAAGGCCAATGCTGGACAGTGTTGGCTGGTCTTGTCTTGCGGTTGGCTATTGTTGTATGCCCGCTGTTATCACAGCTACATCGTTTTCATTCAAAGCCCACTTCAGCCATTGTTTACAAATTTTTTTTAACGTGAAGCATCATTTAGGATTTCTTACACAGGGTCCTCCACTATGTGTCACTGTGTCTTATGAGGTCTCACCACATCTTGCCATCACAAAATCTCCGAATATTTTCAGTTCCCCTTAAATACCCGCATAAATATAATGCCCAAATCGGTTTGTGTGTAGCCACATCGAAACTACCTTCCACAGGCATGCTGGTTGCTTGTGCTGTTTACTGCAAGACTACACGGTAAAACGGCAAGCCGTACCTAAGTGTCCTCATCATGATGAATGATAATGAACACGATTCCTTTAATGACGCAGACCTGACGTTTCTGGTGTGGTGCAGCTGCTTAATTGGTTTCACTGGTAAAGTGCCATTCAGTTGTGCAGTAGCTCCGGGATCGGTCCACACCGGTTACTACCTGTTGTGAATTGCCGTTCCACCTCCTGAAAAATGTCCTCCCGCACATGCAGCCACACATGGCCTGATTACTGAAGGGTAAAGCTATAGATCTAACTCCATCTACCTGCCCAGCCACTTTGCCATGGATGTGTACACCCTATTGAAACATATGCCTGTATTTGCATTATCTCCTATATGAGGCAGCACAAGGAAGCAAAGCAACATGAGAACAGTAGGGTACGTGCGATGAGGCATGAGCAGTTGGATTTCTTGTCCATCACCTATGATGAAGCCTGCTCTTTCTTCTGAATAAGGCTCTCATATATTGCATGCCTCAAGCTGGGCACACATCGCTGTCTCATGCTGTAATGATTCATGCTTTGCGCCTCAATAATTTGGTTCTATTTTTTCCTTTGGACCGCATTTTATTCATCTTCTAACAGAGTACCTATGCTATGGCAACGTGCTGCCAAGTAGAAGGTTGCAGCCTTGATTCGCAGTCAATGCAGTGGCTTTATAATTAGGGTGGGATCCATAAATGCCCATGTACAGTGCCTCGGGTGCATGTTGAAGAACTTCAGATAGTTGAAATTAATCCGTATTCTTCCACAGCAGCATTTCTCATGACCCACTGTGCAGTTTCTGATATTAAAGGGGCCCTGCAACATTTATCAAAGTAATCATCAAATTACCTCCCTGTGAAACCTTCCTGCCTCATGAATTGGCAGCCGGAAAAATTTTAGAATACATTGAGCATGAGCATGAGTCACATGGATTTGTCGCACGCTTTGAGTGCTTTCGCTCTCCTTTCGTCCCAGCGAGCGCACTGAAAGATGCACAGGGGGGAATCACAAGGAGGCAAGAGGCTGCACCCATATGTCAGCATGCGTCATGACCTCGAGCACTTTCTTCTCTTCTTTTCTTTGAACATGCACCTCACTTTCAGTGTGGTTCATGAGTGAGCTGGTGTTATTCTATATTGGGTGTAATTCTAGCTCTACCAAGTGTGGCGCTACTACTACGCGGCATCCCGCCGTGGCTGCGGTGAGTATGCAGCTGAAGATGCCTAAATCAGCCAATAGCCATGTCCATGTGCTTATTATTCAGTAAAAAATTGAGCTTCTGGCATCATTTGTAGAGACAAGAGTGAGCTATTTCTAGCTGATTTTGCTGCTTGTAAATTCTGTGCCGCATGCTGTGCTATAATGTTTGGCTCACATGTTTGCCTTGACTGCTGATTGGCAGCATTTTCTGACCACGTTCAAAAGTGTTGCTGGGCCCCTTCATATAAGTCAAACTTATATAAATTAAGTCTGTGGTCTGCAGATGTGTGAATTATTTCGGTTGATTTTCCTTAATTCATTATAAACATTTCAATATATCAACGATTTTTCTCCTCAAAATGCATATATTTTTTTAAAATTTTATATTGGATATATTTCGCCAAAAAGGCAACTTTTTGATGTTGAGCAAAGAATTGAGCTGCATATTTAGTCATATTACCATAATGAAATTTATTGTGTCGCACTGAAAATGCTCATGGTGGTATCTCAAGTGGATGAGCTACACTCATCCGAAACTGCCCAGGAACAGCTTGGCAAGGACATCTGTGCTCGTGCAAAATGGTTAAGGCAGACATCTCAAACTCACTTTAATTAGTGGGCCACAGTCATGAAATTTAGTCTTCTGCAAGGGCAGTGAAGGTGGCAGAAGTGGGGCGGGGGGAGAGTTGAACGAAATATCAGCTGACGTTGCCACTTGAAATACAGCCTTTCTCACATCATTCCTAAAGGGATTTGACGTCAGATGTCGAGAAACATATTGATACTGATCTCCAGCATGACCGCATTCTGGACGCCAATTCTGAAATAATCCCCTTCAGGCGCGAATTATGATCCACTGTCTGCAAATGCGTAGAATTTGCATAGCACGATTCCAAGGCACTCAGTATTACATTTCAAGAAAGAAAACAAAAGAATGTGTTGTATTGAGTGAGTTTCAGTAATTAGTGTTAATTAGCATGTAATTAAATATCTAATTATTCAGCTAATTGTCAGCTTCAATCCTCAGAGAATCAAATATTAGACCCAAAATGCTTGCACAGTTTTTTTTTGGTTATATTCTTTCCAAGCAAAGAAAAAAAAAAGTTTTGACGTTGGTTCTGGAACGCAGCACGTCAGATGGCCGTCGAACATGGTAGTGTCTCCAGCAAAGTAATCCTCTGCAGCAGTACGCAGCACAATGAAGTTAAATGACCGATAGTTGACCATTCAGGAAACCTGCACGAATGTTCACACTGCGTTTCAAGCCACTTAAAGAAACACGCGATGCGTCAGTGCCTCCGAAGTTGATGTGTACAATTGTTCACACCACCGCTGAAGGAGATATAGAGTTTTTGTTCCACGGTTATGTTTTAACGCATGGTGGCCACTTGAGATGTCTCATGAAAAAGATGCTTGAGACCAGGCATGTCTGTGTAGCTCACGGCCACACTTGTTCAGAAAAAAAGTATGGCACAAAGACAGTTAAGTGCGAGCTGGGCCGCTAGCAAAACGTCCACGGACTGCAAGTTTAAGACCCCTTGTGTTAAAGGGTTCTAGATTTTGTCTGCCTCGGTTGCAACCATTTAGGGCAGCTCTTCTTCTTCAGGTGAGCCGGGACTGGAGAAGTGTGGCAGAGAGCAGGCTGTTGTGGCATCGACATTGCCGTCGTATGGGATTCACAGATGTGACTGTGGCAGCAAGAAGCACTAACTGGAAGCACCACTTCAGGGAGCAGGTGCAGAGGGAGTCTCTTCTCCGGCACAACTGGACGGTGTGCTTTTCCCTTTCTTTTGCACTTCTTCTACTTGTTGCTTACATTACTCAGGCAACACTTATGAAGAAAACATTTATTGATTTAGACTTGGTGTGGGCTGATTGATTCTATCCTTGTCTGGATCCTGAACTTATTGCTGAGCAGGGAGATCAACACAGCTTTTTGCCCCATAATAGGCTTCTGTGTTGCGTGCATCCCATGGTTTAAAAATTCAGCATACTTGGCTTAGGTAGAGGACTGTGTTACAGAAAAGCCAGTAATACCGGGTCACAGTGGCTTTTTGGGCGTGAAAACTGTGTTCAAATTGCTTTTAGTGATGTCGAGGTTTATGTCATATTAAAATTACCCATGTGGTCATCATTAACCAGATATCTTTGCATCTATGTACATCTGTTATATATATGTGTAACATACAGCACAGCAAAGGGAAACAATCTCTATTGTGTCTTAATTCAACTTCATTCAACTGCAACCAAACCCCGCAATAATGAAATTGACGAGGAAATCGAAAGATTGCACTATTGAGAAAATGTTGTTATCGCAGAATAATGCAGTAAAGTAGGGAAATGGTCAGCGAAATAAAACTTTAATTCCAAGATTCAGTTAACTTGCTTTGTTGATCCTAGCCATGTCGTAAACCCTTAGCTCTTCCTTTGCAATGCAGCATGTTCGCTGAAGCAGCACCACACGAACTGCACACAGTACACAAAGCGGAATCACATAGCCACATGTAGCCCCAACTGCGCTTGTGGCGAGCCCACTGCAGCAGCGTGCCTGTGTCTGGTGTTGTACAACATCGACCAGGCAAGAGTTGTACAAAGTGCACAGCAAGGTTCAACGGTGGGGTAATCATGTGAAATGGTGACACACTGCGGAACGCAAACGGAACTATGGATGGAACTGAGCAGACGACATGGTTTGCCGATGTAGCCTTTTCACCCATTCCTCTTGCGTTGCTTTGTGGCTGTTGCAGAACACCGCTAAAATGGGTCCCGGACCCATTATTCGAATGGCGAGAGAAACTTGACGTGCGCAAGGAAAACCGCTTGTGCATGGCAGCCTGACAACGTTGAACAGTGACCTGCCGTGAGAAAAAAAAAAGCTGTCTAAGCAAACAACATGGTGGCAATGACAATGTCCGGTGCGTGTGACTGCTTCTGACACCTGGCCGATTTTGTAAACAAAGACAGCAACATCCACACAAGTGCAATATGGTTGTACTTTACACAGTTTAAGTATGAAGCAATGACATTTGAGCGCATTTCAGAGTATGCGTACTTTGCGCATGCGAGTAATGTGTGGGGAAATGTCCCATCAATTTTCGTTGTTGCGAGGTAGCAGTTTAACAACATTTTGTCGTCGAGAAATTCCAGGTGCATTGAATGGGTACAGGAAAATATTTTGTTGTCGTTAGAATTTCGTTCTTGCACGAATCTCATTCTTGTGGGTTTCAACTGTATAAGCAGTAAGATGAACCATGACAACTAAAATGAGCTTGCCCAAGATCTATTTTTAAATTTGAAAATTCGTTCAGAGTCTTCTACTGCAGTACCTACCATGGACTTAGCATTACTTTGAGACATTGAGAGCTATTCACGCATTAATCTATGTGCTTGAAAATCAGAAAGATATCTTATTACAGTTGACTCTCATTAGATGGCAATTGCTTAAACATACTCGCTGCTTAAATGTAACAACTGTCTGTAATATGGCTGGTTTTGTAATTCTGCACTCCTCTATGCCTCTCAGTAAACAGAACTCATGGAACGTGATTTCCCAGCCTCTTCAGGTTCCGTTCAACCTTGTAAGGGTGTGTCGCTAACATGAATTTCCATGCAAATCTTGTGCTTACCAGAATCGCATTGGACGGCTTTATGAGCTGGAGTATTCGAGAGCTGGTGTGCTGTCAGCAGTGGACTCATCCAAAGACTTCGTCCTTGCAGGGTTTGTACGCACACTGAATCCTTTATGTGTGTTAGGGTAGGTGAAATAAGTTCCTGGTGTAGTCAGCAGTAGGTTGCATACACCAGGAACTTGATTCCTGTAAGTTTTGTGACATTGATGTTTGGAACGTAAACTAACAAAAGCACTTAAAAATCCAAACTCAAGTCAAACCAATTCAAACTTTCTGGCCCTGTTTTGGGAATTGGCGGAACTACTTTCATTGGTAGCCTTCGGGTGCACAGCAGCACTCTTTGTATTAGACGCTGAGTAATACAAACTGAAGCAGGCCCCAGGATTTTGTTTGAATTAACATAAGTTCTCATAAATATGACTTGGGGCAACATATCAACTTATGTTCTAGTGTTTCTTACTTATTGGGGCTACAGAAATGTTATAGCACTGCACGATTTCCAGTAAAGTTTTCAGATGTCAGGGAACATAGTGGTACTTGTTAGTATACAGTGTGTGCATGCATATCTAACCATGGGACAAAATGTACTGTGTCCTGCAACAGCCTCTAGCTCCTTCCCACCTTTACTTTGCTTTTTCAAATGACATCTGTGTTCTGCAGTGAAAGTAACTTAAGAAGTGTTCAGCATGCCATCAACCAAAATTTGCTTTTCAAAGCAAGGCTTGTTATGAGTTACAAATTAGCGCCACCGAAATTTGTAACTGACGTGTGTACAGAAATGTAATTGTGAATTTGTAATTGGCATGTGTACTGAAATGTGGCCCTCAAAAGTGCACCAGGCACATTGGTATGCGCCATTTTCCATTAATTGACACTCTCTCAATCATGGGCGTGTCGACGGTCAGCCGTTTCAAATAGGGCAATCTGATCTTTTATCGAGGTCACTTTTCATTACACATTGGCACGTTTCATTGTTGCCTGGATGTGAACGCACGGGCATCTTTTTATTGCGATGACAATTATATGAACACTCTCGGCGAATTTTCGCCATTGCCGTCGCCCGTCATGTCCCGCATATATATATATATATATATATATATATATATATATATATATATATATATATATATATATATATATATATATATATATATATATATATATATATATATATATATATAAATAAAAGGCACAAAGAAAAATATATCAAGGAAAAAATTCGAAGCACCCGACCGGGGATTTGAACCAGCGACCCCTCACTCCGCAGCGCACTGCGTTAGACAGCTCAACCACGCGCCATGCATGCACCGGTGTTATAACGGCGAGCTATTTAAATACACCATATACCGCTGGCGGTACGCAGTTCTCGGAGGAGCTTGACCGTGTTTTCTATCACACAACACTCAATCTCAAAGCTGTCCTTGAGACGCACACGAAAAAGTGGCCCCTTTCTGTACCCACTTGTAATGTGGAAAGAAAAAAAATAAAGAACACAGGGCACATCTAGGCACACCTTGCATCAGACGCCACCACATGGCAGGAGATGCAAGGGGTCACTCCACGCTTCGCAGTTTAAAAGAAAAAGAAATAGCTAAGAGTGTCGGGTTCTGCATTCTCGACACTTGCAGCGCATCGCTCAAACCTGAAGGCGTAACACCTGCAACTGTTGTTAGTTCATTCTTGTCCTCTGTATACCTGCGCATTCTTTTCGAACGTTCTTGTTTGTGCTTCAGCGGTGCGCTGCAACTATCGAGCTGTTTGTTGTTCTTCGTGTGACATTGCAATTTCTTGCTATCGCATTCATTGCCTCAACCTTGCGGCGAGACTGTGACTTTTTTCCTGTAGTAACTTAAGTGTTGCGCAGCTAAGCATGTACACGAAGGTCTAATCCTCAGCATTGAGCAAGGAAAGGGGTAGATGGTAGCATTGCACAATGTGATAGAAAGAAAGAAAGATAGAGAAGTTGTAGGTCACACACCAAGCTTCACTTGCCGCCATTTTCCCAGTAGGAAAAAGAGCTCCTGAATCTTTTTTTCTTCCTCAGTTAACATGTAATTGTTGGTGTCTGTGTTTTGGCTAGTTTAGCCACTTTGTTGGCAGACAGTTGGTTTTATGAGCCACTTTTAGTGACATAAAAATGCAAATGTTCAGCTAGAAGTGATAAAAGCAGCAGATATTTTCAGGCTTGCACAAGCAAAAAGTATGAATTCACTGAATTGGTGCAGCAGAGTAGTTTGAATTTAGCAGCATTAAAATACATTGAAAAGATTTCAGGTCAAAATAAAACTTATAAGAGCACTGACATGATATTTCGAAGGCGAGATAATGAGTGAGATAGATTTATGTGGAGACATACACAACATCTACGAAATATTGCTACATGCATATTGCCAGCCCCTTGAACCATGTGCGTGTGTGCCGGACGAAGAGAAGGAAGATCTCTCTCCGCTCGGGCTCTGAGCTGAACCGGTCAGCGCTGCTATTGTAAATATATCGTGTGAATAGTCTGCAGACTACAGTCTACCGACTCGTCATTCACGTAACATATTTGGTGGAGGTGGAACGTTACCCGTCCTCACCACGAAGCTTCGCAGCGACCTCACCGTCCATTCTCTGGCCACGGCTACCACTGACAACAACCCGTCTCCGTCTACAGCTGCGGCGCCAACCACAACGTACCTCACGGTGTCCCAACCCGCGACCCCGGTACATTTTCTGCCCAAGCTGGCCTTGACGTCCACTACTGGCTCAGCATGTACGAGCGCGTTAGCCGAACTCACCGATGGGACCCCACCATGATGCTTGCCAACGTAATCTTCTACTTGGGAGGCACCCCGCTTGTCTGGTTCGACATCCATGAGACAGAGCTCACCAGCTGGGACATTTTCAAGGAGCGACTATGCGACATCTTTGGGGACCCGCCAAATGGCAGCACGAAAAGAACTTGCCTCCTGTGTGTAGTCATCGACCGAGTCGTATGTCTCCTACATTCAGGACGTACTCGCGCTGTGCAGAAAAGTGGACGAGCAAATGTCCGAGGTTGACAAAGTGGGCCACATACTCAAGGGCATCGCGAACGACGCTTTCAATTTGCTAGTAAACACCAACGTCTCGACCATCGACCTCATCATTAAGGAATGTCGCTGCTTCGAAAGGGCTAAAAGCCGCCGCGTTGTACCTCAATTTGCTCGGCTACCGAACACAGCTGTCACGTCAACGTGCTCCGATCTTGGCGCCACACCACCATTTGAGGAAAATGTGACGCGTATCGTTCGACGTGAGCTTGAAGCGGCAAGTCCAGCGCCCTTCCACCCACCTGCCTTCGACCATGCCACTGTCCAAGCACCCCCCCATGGTCTCTGTTATTCAGGCCGTCGTGCAGCAGGAAATTGCCAACCTCGGTTTCCCTGTCGCCTGCTCCGTCTCTCGACCCGAATACCGACCGACACCAATGAGGGCACCCCGCAATGACTCCTATTTTCCTCCAAGATCCCGCAACCCATCGGAATGGAGAACTCCCGACGACAAACCCATCTGCTTCCGCTGCCACCAGGTGGGTCATGTCTCCGGAGCGTCACTGCCGCACCACCTGGACGCTGCCGTATTGGGGCCAATTCTCGTCGCCTTCTTGCCCAAACGCTGAACTTCACCGGTATTCGCCGAGCCGTACGTACGCTGCTTCTGACGCACCCAACAGCCGCCCTACCCCTTGTTCACCATCGCCCCAGCGCCGTCGTTCCCCGTCGCCTCAACCACGCTGCTATTCCTCGCCGCCCAACTACGTCTCGTCCCGGACGGAAAACTAGATCGTGCAGCTCCTGGAGGTAGTACTGCATCATTTTCGTCGGACCCAAATCCTCCGTTGACGCTCCCTACGAACACAAACTTAATTGATCTGCAAGTGGACGGTATTTCTATAACGGCGTTAATTGATACTGGGGCTCAGGTGTCTATCATCAGTGCGCATCTCTGTCATCGACTTAAGAAAGTGCTCACGCCTGCTACAATTAAAGCCGTACGCGTCGCCGGTGGTGGAACTGTTGCCGTCACAGGAATGTGTACCGCTCGAATAAGCATTGCCGGCCGCCACGTTCCCGTCCTCTTTACCGTTCTCAGCAGTTGCCCTCACGACCTCATCTTAGGGATGGACTTCCTCTCGACGCATTCTGCCCTGATCGACTGTTCTGCCAGTACTCTTTGCTTGGAACTTCCTCTCCTGCCAGATACTAGCCCCAAACTCCAGAACAGCCTCTGTACCACAGACTTTATCCGCATGCCACCTAAAGCCCTAACATTCGTCGAATTGGCGTCTTCACCTGTGCTTGATGGGGACTACGTCGTCACGCCTATTGCTGATGTCCTGGCGCACGACATCACTGTACCCCACTGCGTTGTCACCGTAGCTGCTAACCGCATATATCTCCCTGTTGTAAATTTCGGCTTCACGAAGCAAGTGCTGCCCCAAGGCATCTCAGTCGCCACGCTCCGATCCTTATCAGACGACCGCGTCATCATTTTTGCAGCAGACGTGTGCTCAGATGTTCCTTGTCGCCCGACGGATACCACATGCCTCGACATGGTATTACGTCCCATGATCGCCCCGGACCTCGAACCTGAGCAAGCAGCCGCTCTAAGCCGCCTTTTGGCTTCCTACCGCGACATCTTCGACGTCGACAATCGACCATTAGGCCAGACTTCTCTTGTAAAACACCGCATAAACACCGGTGATTGTCTTCCCATTCACCGCTGACCATATTGGGTGTCTGCCGCAGAGCGTAAGGTAATTCAAGAAGAAGTCAACAAGATGCTAGCCAGAGGCATTATTGAACCCTCATCGAGTCCTTGGGCGTCACCCGTCGTGCTTGTTAAAAAGAAAGACGACACGTGGCGCTTCTGCGTTGATTGCCGCCATCTGAATCGAATTACGAAAAAGGACGTTTACCCTTTGCCCCGAATTGACGACGCTCTTGATTGTCTACACGGCGCACGCTACTTTTCTTCAATAGACCGACGCTCTGGCTATTGGCAGATTGCTATGGATGAGAAAGACCAAGAAAAGACTGCGTTTGTAACTCCTGATGGCCTATACCACTTCAAGGTTATGCCGTTCGGTTTATGCAACGCCCGGCCACGTTCGAGCGTATGATGGACTCTCTGCTACAAGGATTCAAATGGACAACCTGTCTTTGTTACCTCGACGATGTCCTTGTATATTCACCTACATTTGAGACCCACCTTCAGCGTTTGTCAGCTATTCTTGACGTCTTCCGCAGAGCTGGCCTCCAATTGAGCTCGTCGAAGTGCCACTTCAGCCGCCGGCAGATTGCCGTCTTGGGCCACCTCGTCGATGCTTCAGGTGTGCAGCTGGACCCAGAGAAAATTCGTGCAGTCACGAGTTTTCCTCTACCCCAGTCAGTCAAAGACGTCCGGAGTTTTGTGGGACTATGTTCCTACTTCAGAAGGTTCGTGGAAGGTTTTGCAACCATCGCGACCACTCACTGAACTTCTGGAGAAAGGCGCCTTTACGTGGGGTCCCGCTCAAACTGCTGCTTTTTCTCGCCTCGTCGCACTTTTGACAACGGTACACATTTACATTATTTGACGAGACAACAGTGTTGGCTACTCACCCTAACGATAGCACTAGGCTCAACATTGAGGTGGCTGCGATAGCAAGTGGAAGCTGCATGAGCAAGCCATCCATCGCACTAACAAAAAAAGAACTAGATTACTTAATTTCACTGGCACTTGTTGTTCCTGCGTTAGTTTCACTGCTGTTTGGTTTTAGTTTGTTTTTTCACCTTTGTACCTCGACTGATTTGGTTGTGATATCATGTGACAGCTATATATTTGTGTGTTGCTTTAATAAATGATAGTTGGAAGTTAGAAATTGTCCTCGTCGTTCTCTTGTCCGCTGTGTACATTTTGCGCTTCAGTTTTAACATTTTAGAACAAGTGTTGGATGCATTGGTATTGAATATCTAGACATGTTACAGCATGGCGAAGAATACCGTATTTACACGAATGTAAGTCGACTCCAATGCAGGTCGACCCCCCCAAAAATCGCTCGGCAAAAAAAAAAAAAAAAAAAAAAAAAAAAAAAAAAAAAAAAAAAAAAAGCTCTAGTTTTGGTTTCGATTCTAAGTCGACCCCCCCAACATTGGATTGTCAAATTTGAAAAAATGGGTCGACCTATATTCGTGTAAATACGGTAGGCCTTTCCTCTATTCCTGGCTGCTTGGCCATTTCTTCCTTATTCTTTGCCTCATGGTAATGAGTTTGAAAAAAAGCCCTTACATGGAGAAAAATAATGCAAGTGCTTCTTATGGTCCAGTTGACATGATTTGCGCGTACAGTGGGTGGTTAACAATAATTTCTGGGGTTTTACATGCCAAAACCACGATATAATTATCAAGCACGTCATAGTGGAGGGCTCCAGAAATTTTGACCACCTGTGGTTCTTTAAAGTGCACCTATCTACGTGAACCTCTGGTATTTCGCCTCCGTCGAAATGTGACCACCGTAGCTGGGATCAAACTCGCGTCTTTTGGGTCAGCAGCTGAGCATCGTAACCACTGTACCACCTGGGCTGTACCACCTGTGGCTGTGGGTGGTTAAGGCAGACACTTCCCACAGAAGTGACAGATGCAGTTGACAATACTGTGGTGTTGCAATTTTGAATAACAGGATGATGGAAAGTGTGGGAACTTAGGGATTCATGTACATCAGTTCAGTTGTCTGTTAAATATGAATACCTGACAGGGCACCCATGGTGCGGCTTAGGAAGGTTGATGAGAACCATCAGACAATAATTCCAAGGAAAATATAATGGGACGCGACGATTTGTAGTAATTATGATACAAATGTAAAGAAATTGAAGTGGACGAAAAGAAAACTTGCCGCCAGCAGAAACCAAACCTGCAACCTTTGAATAACACGAGATTGTCTGCTAGTTCTAATTAAGGTTGTGTTTAACAAAAAAAAAAAAAAAAAGGAGCCCTTAAAATTGCCCTTCTTTTGTTTAGGGCTTAGAAGGTGCCGATTTTAGCTGAACTCGAGAACTGGCCAAGTGGCAACCTTAAATGGGTACCATAACTTTCAATTGATAACTGTATTGTAAGCATCGCACTGTATTATCCGTCCAGATATAGCCAAACACTTTTTTTTTTCCCTCCAGGTATTCAAGTGGTGAGGTACGCCTCTGGCAGCGAACCAGCTCAGGCGTGGAGCTGAGGAGTGTGGTCTTGGATGGCTCATCAATACATCCAAACAACTTAAACTATGTCAGCTCAGTAGCCCTGGCCAAAAACTGTTTTGTTGTGTCCTATGCAGAAGGTGAGGTATCTTTTGCTGCCATTTCCGTTATGGTGCAAGCTTGCCATATAATGTTGCATTCTATATTGTCACGTAGTTGTGACACCGTAACGTGCTGCTGAGATGACTAATCTCTTTGTCTTGGAGGGATAGTGAAGCCGTGCTGACGCAGGCGTCGCCCCTTTGCCTTATGTCATAGGCCTCTATTACTTCTCTCTCCGTCTTTTCCCTTGCCCTGCCTATAAACTTCGCCTCCTTGAACTTGGGGTAGCATCCACAGACCTTGCAATGCGTTGCCATCAGACTGCCAAATCCATTCTTTACATCGAGGCGGCAACACCGCCTCGATGTAAAGCCTTCGTTCGCCTTCGTTCCGCTGTGGAATAAAATTAGTTGGAAGTTCGGCGCCCGTCCTGTTCTTTTGTGTTTGTGTCCTCGTTTGATTTGCGCCTAAAGTACCCTCAGTTATGAACCAGTACCAACTAGCTCAAACCAGAATTCTGCTAGAACACCTTTACAAGGGGTTACATGTGGTTTGCATACGTCAATTCGTTCATTTTGAAATACTTCGAAATTGAGAATAATTTAAATTCGTGTCGAAGTGAATTCGAATACTGTAATACTCGTCCGAATATTCGAAGTGCTTGAATATTTCGCACATGCCTAGTCAGCGGTATATCCGATTGAGCACTTTGTTGAGTCACGTGAGGGTTCCTTGTTGACCTTTGCTCTACAGGTGAGGTCTGTGTCGGTGGTCTTGGTGACAGCCCGTCAACAGCTTGCAACCAAGCAGTTGCCCTCCCTGGACCAGCCAAGGTGTCAGCCTCCAAGCAGGATAACCACTTTGCCGCTTTCGGAGGCACCAACGTTGCCCTTGTGGATCCATCTGGACAAACACAGTCGGTCCAGCTCCCTACCAAGGTGAGTGATGAGTGGACACATCTTAAGGCAAACATCTGGCGCAGAGGAGGATGAAATAGATTGAACACAGAGTGCGGTGAAAATTGAATGACAGTCATAGCTAAGATAGAGAGAGGGGGAAGGCAGAGCGACAACAGGTACGCTCGCAAAGACAGTAAGCGATGAAATATTTCAACACAGGCTTGGAGTATCTGTGAATGGCATTGAAAGAATTCACAGACTCGGTCAAAAGGCTGAAAACAAAGTACGACCTGTTATAATAAAATTCTTGGATCATCGCGAAAAGGTGTCTATCATGAAGTCAGCCTACAAATAAAGAACAGTGACCTATCCAGTGTTGAAGACTTTTCAAAGCGAGTTAGAGATATCAGGAGGCAATTATGGCAAACTTCGACTGCCGAAAGGGCCAAAGGCGCGAAAGTCAAGCTCTCGTACGACAAACTAAGCATTGATGGAGTGACTTATGGGTGGGATGACACTAAGGGGTCCCGTTACCGCATTAGAAACAAAGACAAGAAATTACAGAACAGGCCACATGACACCTCTCTGAAGATTCTCAATATCAACTGCCGAAGTGTTGTAAATAAGACCTGTGCTGGCACAAACACATTACGCACATAACAACAAATGCAACTTACAAACTGTTTTTTCTTTGTCATGCTCTGAAGCTTTCCACTCCGTCTGTCCGCCTTTTAGCGTACAAATCAATTGTCCTACCAATATTAGATTACGCCGCGATCATATGGGACCCTTTTACCAAGACTAACATTAACAAATTAAAAAAAAGTGGAGAAAAGAGCAGTGCGTTTTGTTTACAATAATTTTTCAAGGACTTCTGTTACAGACCTTTTAAACAGAGCGCAACTTTCGCCTTATCACTAAGATACCATAACTCAAAGCTTAAATTTTTGTATCAACTAATTAAAGGTCAGTATAAAGTCAATATCGCCGATATTTTTTCTTTTTCTTCTGGCTACTCAACTAGGCAGAGGCATGACTACACCATAACCCCCCTTTTCAACATGCAACAATTGCTTTAAATATTCATTCTTTCCTCACACCATAGTCGAGTGGAATAAACTAACTAATGCAACTGTTTCAGCACCATCATTGGCATTGTTTTCATCAGAATTAGAAGCTACACTTAGCAGTTGAATTGTATTGCATTTTGTTTATATGTCATTGCATTGTATTGCATTTTGTTTGTATGTATGCCATTGTATTGTATTTTATTTCATTCTGTTTGTATGCCACATGTATTGCCATTTGTTTGAACACTAACTTTATGTATCACCCTGCTAAAATCACCGAATGGTGATTGCAGTAAGTCTAAATAAATAAATAAATAATAGAAGCATGAGGAGGAGAATCGACCGAGGAAATGTGATGCTGCATGAGTAGAGGTCTGCCTGTAGCCACCAGGAAGTGGTGTGCCATGTTCTGTTCGCCGATTACTTCTCCAATAAGGTGCACGGCGAGCGTGTCTGCCAATACCATAATTGGAAGCAGAGCGCTGTGTCAGTCGAGGTCTGTCTGCGGTTACTGCTGCAAAACACGCCCACATATGGATGCAGTGTGCCTGCAACACATAATCTGCACCTGCCACTACTTGTGGCATTTTCTAATGGCGAATTCCACTGGGAGACCCGGAGCGGCCGCCGAAATCCTGGATCGAGCACTCTGATTGCACCAAGCCAAATCTGCCAATGGAACACGTGAATGCTCCGTGTGAGGTCGCTCCGGAAGTTGTTTATGCATACATCACGCAAACCAGCTCCTGAACTTCTTCGAAGTTGATCCGATGATCTTCGGGCATGCGCATAATGGATCAGGGAACATTTCTTTAAACATTTCGTAGAGCACGTACAGTTCGCCGACATCACTGCTGCTAATACTGTGAGCACTTGGGCTCTCGCTATCGCTCAGAGCAAGAAGTAAACCATGCAGCCCGTCCAGAAGAGTCACATGACACCATTTCAGCAATGTAAACAAGTGCACAGGGTGACAAGACACCGCCTCAAAAAACGCCAGACAACCAAGTTGCCCGACTGTGCCGGAAATGACGGAACCACGTAGCCTTAGTTCCGGCGAAATCTGCCGCTGCAAGACAGAGCAATGCGGAACACTTCGTTGCGGAGTGGGTTGCTCTGAATCTGCCAGTGGAAAAATGCGAACTTGCTCCGAATCTACCAGTGGAATGCCGATTCTCGGCCGCGGAACAAGAAAGCTTGCTCCCGCTCGACCAGTGGAATTCGCCATAATCATAATACCATATAGTCTCTGCCACTGTTTTTTGGAACAATGAGCGACGCAGATGCTTTGTCTGCTGCTGCTGCTGCTGCTGCTGCTGCTAAACGAGCTGCCTCAGAAGAGGCTTGGTGACATTGACACTACAATTCAGAAGTTTGCACTTACAGAGCAGCACCACTGAAGCAGAAAGTCATGCCCTTCCACGCGACCTAGACACATGTCTCTGTGAAATAGTTTGCCTCATATATAGTAAAATCAGAACACCTGAACAGCTAAGCTCAAATTTTACATTACGGAGAATTATAAACCCCATTGCGTATCTCAAGCTCGAATTAGTTGGCGTTAAGTTCATTGGTCTACAACAATAGCACAATACGAAATGGAAATGCCACATATCGTCAAACCCCTTTATAAGAGACCCTGATGTGAGGCAGATGGGTATAAGCATAAGCGTGCGCAGGGTTCCCCTTCAAGGGGGGGCGAAGGTTTGTTGCAGCGCCCCCCCTCCCCTATTAAGTCAATGTATAGGGCCGACTTTGCACCCCCCCCCCCTCTTAGGTAACTTGGGGGGGGGGGGGGGGGGCGCCCCCTCTGCCCCCCCTCGTGCGCACGCCTATGGGTATAAGAGACACCAGTGTGCCTGCATTGAAATAAGAGTTGATAAGAAAATGCAAACGTGGTACCCTGCTTATAAGAGACACCTTGTATAAAAGACAAGAATTCCTCCCCGGTGCATTATTAATGAGAAATCACAGACTATGATGCCAAGGAAAGTATAGGGGTTGTTATTAGTTGTAATGGTAATGTAAATGTGAAGAAAGAAAAGTGGACGAAGAGATAACTTCCCGCTGGCAGGGCAGAATGTGCGACCTTGAAATAACGCGTCCGATGCTCAACCAACTGAGCTACAGCGGCGGTCATCCCCCAGACCACTTTATGGGGTATATATATGCATTTAAACCGGAGAGTGTTAGTCAGCGCTGCTAGTAGCCATGACGGCGAGCGTGGAACACTGTTTTTATTGCGATAGCAATTATATGGACAGTCTCGACAGGTTTTTGCCGTCGCCGTCATGTCCCGTATAAAGTCCGAATTGGTAAGATCCCCCAGCGCATCGTACATTCTACCCGCAGGTAATAGCGCATGAGCGGGGGCGACGAACGCGGCTGAAGCGGAGATCAAACGAGCCGGCCCGTCTCCATCACTCCTAGGCATATGCGATAGGATCCCCCCCCGCCTGTTAGACTGGCCGCCGAATGCTCAAGCAGAGAGGAAACACCCCGCCCGTCTTTAACGAGCAAGAAAAGATGCGAGGGGAGGGGTGCCCCTCGAGCAGCAACTGCAACCTTTGATTTTATGAGCGTGGTCGTCACTGGCGAGCGCATTATCTGGCTATCTCGGCAGCCGTCAGCGGGCGGCTTGTATACCCTTCTTCGTGCTGCACTCTCAACGCGAAGAGATGGTGCGAGAAGTGTACCTAGAGCGGCCGTATCCTCATGCACCAGCGTTTTGTAGAGTTGCGTGAGATTTGATCCAAAAGAGTTAGCTGCCAGCCTCACTTCGTATAACATTACAATTTGTTGCTATTGCATTCATTGCTTCACCCTTTGGGTGCAACTGTGAATTTTTTCTGCTTATTGTCATTACGTAGCATGTGATCTTATTATGAGCTGGCAGCTGGCAAAATTATTGGTCAACAGATTTGAGAGGCTTTTTGCCTCACAATATACCCGTTTCCTGTGTTGCAAAGAAATTTATTTGGAAAAATTCGGTATTTCTTGAGAGCGGAAAGACCATCAGGGCACACAAAGTGATGGTACATTTAATTTTTCTTTTGAATCAGCCTCAAGCATTTATTTGCGGCCACGGTTTACGTATCTCTTTAGATTTACATACATATTTGTGCTTTAAGCTGTTGTATGTTTCCTTCAGTATTTGCATAAAAGCGTCATGCGATTCATCAGTATTTGTGCATTGAAGCACCAAGCTCCAATTTTTTGCCCGAAGCTGATTACGAGAATTTTTTAATGCCCTTTCATTAATTTCCTGGACAATGAACATGCTAGACCAGCATTTTTGCAACAATTTGAATTATTTGTTATGAACAAGACAATTAAACTTTCAGAGACATCAGTGATCCGAGTGGGCACTGTCACTACGTTCGAACAAGAATAGGTATCTAGCAACAAGAGACCTCGTGTAATAGCATGAGACTGTAGTAGGCTTGTGCGAATATTCGAATGCTTCGAATATTCGAACGAATATTGCAGTATTCGAATTCGCTTCGATTCGAATTTAAATTATTGAAAATTTCGAAGTATTCGAAACGAACGAATAGATGCATATAAGTCCGCATGTAACCCCCCTGTAAAGGTGGTTTCACTGCAGTGGAGGGGTGCTAAGCCATGAAAGCACCTATCCAGGTGTACATTAGTCCTCATGTAACTTCCTGTAAAGGTGGTTTCACTGCAGTGAAGTGGTGCTAAGCCGCGAAAACACGTATCCAGGGGACATCCGCACTGCCGCGAAGCCCCACTTCACGGTTAAATGAAGATATTACCCTCATATCGATTCATTTCTTAAGTTTAAGAGCTTGTTATACCGGCTTATGTGCTCTAACTATAGTAAATTTTAAAACGTAACATATTTTACAGGTTATCACTTGCATTCTACCAAAAGTCAAATTCTGCTACTATTCAAAGTTGTTTCTACTTTCTTTGAAGCAAAAAAAAAAAAAAAATGGCATTTGCACAGGCCTTGTTTCAATTTTTAAAAAATATTGTGCAGGTTAGTTAGGGCATGACAAATATGCCTATTTTTCTTTATAATATGGGATATATACTATTCGAATTCGATTCGAAATTATTCGACCAAAATCACTATTTGCTTCGAACCTAAAATTCGCTATTCGCACAAGCCTAGACTGTGGCAAATTAATATGGTGTACTGGAATGGGGTAGTGCGCCGTCTGGCGCCGAAAGCATGGCTCTTTTTGCGATGACGGCCAGCGGTGCCGGGGCACACCGTACTACTGTGTCGCCACCTGTCGCCGCCCCCTGAAGTAATTTATGGTTTGCTTAGATGCAAAGCCTCCGAGATGGGTAGTTGTAGTTGCCGCGCTTGTCGTGTGTGTGCGGGGGAAACTCGACGATTGCTGCCGTCTGTTTCTCATAACGCGTCAGCGAATTTTAACGTGTGCATGAAAGACTCGGTATTTGCGGTAGCCTGATGCACAGCAGTTCTTGCAGATCGTCAGGTATTCCTGGTTTACTCACATAAACTACATCCATCACCCCGAGTACATTGCGGAGAATTTATAGTTACGTTCCTGCACTTCGGCGTCCCTATGATGAGTAAAATGTCTAAGAAATAGAGCATTATTCGTCATTGAGCGTTACTTTTTTTCTATCGAAAGCATTGCGACTACTCTTTTGGCTCATGCAGGTAAGTGGTGTTCGTGGAACTCACCTGATGATAACGCTATCCTTCAGGACCTCCTCGCTTGTTTCGTCGCACGACTTTCAAGTTAGTGTGATAGCTAGGCAGGGGTACATATGCGTAGAATGAATAGCGAAGTGCTTTTTTATGCCATCTGCAATCAAAACAGTAAGCATGCAGACAATCTGGGTCGCTGTTCTGCGATAGGAATTGTGCAAGCTCAGACTACGCAGAAGCAGATTTATTTATTGCATTAACGAATCCAAAGGTGCTGTATGTGCTTTAAATCTTGCAAATACTTTTGGTTTAAATCGTGTGATGTGACTACTTTACTCAAACACAGCAGAAACTTTCGCAATGCAAATTTAAATTACGCGCGCTGGGCACACCTGTTCGATCGTATCGCCCTACTGGTGGCGTCATCGCAAAAGTGACCACCGCTCTCCCATTGGTTTGCTGTGAAGACGGCACACTACCCCATTCTAGTACACCATAAAATTAATGTTGCAGTCACCACCATAATAAAGGGGTACTGACACAAAATTTCGCAGCTGAGATAGCCTGCGGGATTGATTCCCGTGAACACGCACATATCATCTGCAAAATATCAACAGCGAACATAGCTTGGAAGCTATTTTAAATGAATTTTGAAGTTTGCGTGCGCGATCGAGCACCCCCCCCTCAAAGGTGGCCCATGGTGACCCCCCTTACTTCCCTCACGTCACCCCGCCGCAGTCAGTGTGACAAATTATGATGACGTCATAGCTGCCATTTTTCTTTTTGCAGTGTTTTCTCCAGCTAGGCACCCTAACCCTACTCCAGCAGACTACTACGCAGTGGCTGCTCACGAGTCCGTGGCCGCGGCTCAAGTGTTGAAAGTTTTGTGTTTGGCAACACTGCTGTCCCGTTTCCAGTCCGAAAGAACTTCTTGATGCGTACCGTGCGGAAGTGCGTCACAGTTCTGTGTGCTGACATGGTCGAGCGTTGCACCCGCTATGTGGTGATACCACTAGTTGCACCCGGCGGCTTGTCGTTTTTGGAGCTCCCTCAAACCGAAACTGAGACTGGTTGGTAATGAGGAACCTATAATTAATTATCTGTCGAGCGCGGTAGCAAATGATGTGCCGTGTTATGACTAACAGGCCCCCCAGCAACGCATTGCAGCAAAAAAATGCGAGTCCAAAATTGTTGGGTCAGTGCCCCTTTAAGGGCCAGTCACAGTAGTAAAATGAAAGTAGATAACAGCCCCTGCTTTCAGCAGATCAGCCATGATTGAGCCGAACAACGTCTTTGTCCTCTTCTACCAACTGCCAATCCTCCGCCACGCACAAATAATAGCGATACTGTAGTACACAACAGACAAAAACCCACTGCATGCACTTGTCAATATTCAAGTAGGTCTTCTAGAAACGCAAGAAAATTGTGAATCTTTCCATCAGGCGGCCGATACATCATTACAAAAAGACTGAATCTAGTTCCGTTGCCGACAGTAACACTAGCTTGTTATTTTATTTGCTGTTACCACGTTGGATCAGTAGGTGTCTTTTGTGACAAGCTAAGCGCTTCAATTGTAGTGATTGCCAGAAAGAAAAAATACAACACTTGCGAAATTACGTCAGATAACACCCTTGTAATTTGCTGTAAAGTTTGTTTTATTATGAATTAACATAATTTTAGTTATTCTCAGCAAAGCTTCCTGGGCTTATAAATCGGGCGTGTATTAGAATTGAGCAAGGCTAGTAGACAAAGCTTAGTGACGTGGCTGTAGTGATCTCATGACGGATGTTAGATGCAGACTTGCATGCAAGTGGCGCCATTGTTCATTTGTCGCAGGTCTCATACGTGGCACTGCTTCCAATCATGCACGGCCAACGGCAACCACCCCTGGTGTCCGCTGCTGAAGATGCTGTGCGGCTGCACGCTGGAGAGCGCTTTGAGGCAGACGGCCTCACCCTGCATCACCTGATTGGCGCTACCGTCACCTGCTTGGATGCCTCGGATGCCGTCATTGCCCTTGGGCTCACCGACAGGTCTGCTGTCAACGTATTTCGGGTGGGTGATAGAATCACTCTGCTGGCTGAGTGCGGGCAGTTGTGGAAAGAATGGCACAGTGCACATTGTCAGAAGGTGCGCACTTAATGGCGTTGAAGAGAACAATCTTTAGGAAATATTATAGACTTACTCACCGGTGAAAAATTTATTCCTGAGTTTGTGATTTGTCCATCCAATGCTTTCTGTAACTGGTATGAGCCCACAAAAGGACATTTATCACTCTTTTCTAGTAATGAATGCGGGCGAGTTGAACTAATCACAAGAAATAGACTTCCTCAGTGAGACACGCTGAAGAACTGAGCAAGTTCAAAACCCCCCACCAGGTTACCAAAGGAATGTTCACTGGTGCCCAACACTCTGTTGGGCAACAGTGAACATTCGACATTCGCAAGAGCAGGAGCTGCTGACGTGTCACTCGCAGAAGAGTAAAATAAAAGGTTGGGCAAGTTGGTGTTGATTCATGATAACTGAGGGGGGGCATGAAATACACTGCACACAAGAAAAAGGAGGACACAGGACGACACGCTACTAGCAACTGAATTCTTTATTCAGGAAAAAACGTATTTATGTGTGCTGTGTATTTCGCACCCTCTCAGTTATCATGAGCTAGCAGAAGAATGACCGAGCAATCGTGTGCTCACACCGCTGCCACCACTCTCTGAATCCACGCAGGAAGCCTCCTGCTGGGCTGTGTGTGCATAGCTCACACAGCACAGCGCTGATCCTCTGCAGCCAAAGCCAGCTTCTCTATCATCTGTGCTATGTGCATGTAGGGTTGTGCTGACTAGGCTTGTGCGAATACGGTATTCGAAAACTTCGAATATTAGGACAAACAATAACTTATTCGAACTCGACACACACAGCGCTTGTGTGTGTCGTTTCTTTCCTGTTTTGTGGTGCGTCTTTGCGTTTGCGCTGTAAATGTACATTTAGAACTCGCTTCGACTCCAATTTAGATTATTGGACATTTTGAAGTATTCGAAATGAACGAATGTTAGTCCGCATGTAGCTTCCTGTAAAGATGGTTTCACTGCAGTGGAGAAGTGCTAAACCGTGAATACACCTTTACAGTGAAAATACGCACTGCCGCGAAGCCCCACTTCAAGATTAATGAACATATTACCCTCGCATCGATTCTTCCTTTTATAAGTTTAAAAACTTCTCTCACTGGCTTATATGCTCTAATTATAGTAAATTTTAAAATACAACATATTTTACATCTTATCACTTGCATTCTACCTAAAGTCAAATCCTGCTACTATTCAAAGTTGCTTCTACTTCCTTTGAACCAAAAAGAATGACATTTGCTCATGCCTTGTTTCAATTTAAAAAAACAAAAAATATTGTGCAGGTTGGTTGGGTCATCACAAATATGGTATGCTCATTTTTCTTTATAATATGTGATATATACTATTCGAATTTGATTCGAAATTATTCGAATCAAATCACTATTCACTTTGAACCTAAAATTTACCATTCACACAAGCCTAGTGCTGACACCAGAAAATGTGGGGCATCTTTTGCTGCATGTGTGCACCTTTGACTTCCTGCCTCATATGCCACATGGAAAAGTTGAATTTCATGAAGTGCAGGAGTTTTGGAGAAAGATGACCATTAGGGGATGTGACAAGGGCCAAATGTGTGCACGCTTCAGGGGAAAGCATCATTGTAGGCAGGATATGCACGTAGCACTAATTGCAGTGTTGATTAGTGCTACTGGTTTGGTTGGCCAGTGCAAATGCAGGTATTAGTAAACTGAAGCATGTGTGCATTCATTGTTCTTGTTTTTGTAGACTCTTTCAGCTAGGGAGATTCCTTTGTAATGACATGCATACTTAGGACCACATTGCTTTCATTGCAATAGCAATTATATGGACAATCTCGGACGGGTTTTTGCCGTCGCTGTCATGTCCTGTATAAGTCCAAATTGATAAGATCCCCCCAGCGCATCATATGTTCTACCTGTGGGTAATAGCGCACGAGCGGGGGCGAGAAACACGGCTGAAGCACAGATCAAACGACGGGCTCATCTCTGTCGCTCGGAGAGGGGCGTCCGGCGCATGTGATAAGGTCCCCCCCCACCTGTTAGACAGGCCGTCGAATGCTCAGGAAGAAAGGAAACGCCCCGCCTGTTTTTAACGAGCATGAAAAGACTCGACGGGGAGGGGGGGTTGCTCGAGCAGCAACTGTGAACTTTGGTTATACGGGCATGGTCACCATCGCTGGCGCACGCGCTATCTCGCTATCTCGGCAGCTGTCAGCGGGCGGCTCGTATACCCTTTTACGTGCTGTGCTCTCAACGCAAAAAGACTGTGCGAAAAGTGTCCCTGGAGTGGCCGTATTCTTTTACACCAGCGTTTTGTAAAGTTGTGTGAGATCGAATCCAAAAGAGTTAGCTACCAGCCTCACTTCGTATAACATTATGATTTGTTGCTATCCCACTCATTGCTTCACCCTTGTGGTAAAACTGTGACTTTTTTTTTTACCTTCCTACATTCGTAGGAAGCTTGACGGCGATGACAGTGAAAATATTTTTGTATTGAAGGTTCCCTTGTATGCGGGAGAGAATGGACGACTGCTTGGCACCCTGACCAGCCACACAAGTTCCATTCTGTGCGTCAACGTTGCCCACTGTCCTGACAACTTGGTGCTGACTGGGAGCTGTGATAAGAAGTGTGTATACAATTGGATCACCAGAACCAATTCTTGCTTTGTCTCGTGGCCTCGTTTAGCTATGTAAATTTGTAGCACAACCGACGTGACGTCTGCAACTCCTTCAGTGGTCTAGAAAGGAAGTAGGCGGCTGTAGACAATTACTTTTTATGTTTTGTTCAGGCCTGTGAAAAGGTTGTGCCAGTTCACTGAGATTGTATGTATGCAAGGTTAAATATGCTGTTTCAGCCAGTTTCATGAAAAAAAAAAAAACATGCCTTATTAGTGGCGAGTGTGAGGAGGCCATTCTTTGGTGTCCCTGCAAGACCTTTCTAAATGCAATCAGAAAATGTTGCTGATCTGTAGTCATGGCTTTGGTTGACTTGTGAGTCAATTGTGCTGCATGCAGCAGGGAGTTTGCAATTGCACGTGAAAACAGCTGAAAATTGCTTGTTCTCTCCCTCGCAATGTCGTTACCAACCGTGCAGCGAGCAAGCCCAACTGGGCAGAAAGTGGGCACGACAGGTATTGGCTAACTCCATTAATGGCATGCCAGTGGGCCATCTCAACGGTCACATGCTGCACAGGGTAGATTCTATGACTGTCCACAGGGTGCCGGCATGGGCTGGTGCTGTGCATATCTGAATGAAATGTACCAGCAAATATAGCAAAAAAATATATATACGTATGACAGTGACGCACAGCAGTGTAACTTCTAGATGGCACATTGCCCTGTTGCCATCCCCCCTCCCCCCCTCGTAGCTCCCAGTGCACTCATGGGAAGAATGCGAGAAAGGAAGCATCCATGTTATACGATGACTTGACATGTGTTTGATTTGAAAAATTCATTATGCAGGGAATTCATGAGGCAAGAGAGTCGAATACAGTCGATCCCGGATATATTGAACTCGAAGGGGATCGCGAAATAGTTCGATATATCGATAATTCGAAATACAAAATATGCGTATTTAAGGCTTAAATTGAAGCATTGCAGGCCTCGAAACAGTTTTCGGAAATCTTAACAAGCGCTAACAGTACAGTTCGCTAACAGTATGCTAAAGAACAAGGTGACAACTTCTTTTGCCAGTTAACGCACTTTATTTCGCATGAAAATAGTCCGTAAACGTGTCTTGCTTCTCGCACGCCGTCAAGTTCATCGAGTCATCCTCAGTATCATTGCAAATAAGCAAGTTCAGCACCGTCAGCCGCAACAGCGGTGATTGAAGCTGAAAGCCCCTGCAAGCACTGTAGCGCGGTAAATGGTTATTGGAGGCAGCAGCAGCGTTGACATCTTCATAACCGCACGGGTCCACTTCCGCGGGCACCGGCAACGTCAGCCGTTATCTCAGCATCGATGCTCTCAGAAACAGCTACGTCGTCATCCGCACTGATGAAGTCGCTAGCTGCGCTCCCCCTCCGAGATAGCGCCCGGAAATGCTAATAAATCGCAAAATTCACTGAGGCACTGAACACTGTTGTCGGTGGCAACAAAAGTCGTCACCTGGCACAATATTCGATTAGGAAACAGTTCACGACGGTGCTTTACTAGACGTCGTTCCAAGCACCAGTCATCATTTTTATCGCCACGAGCGGGTCAATGCTTAATTTGGCTCCCGAATAAGAATTTATCAGTACAGGAACGAAGCAAGAAGTACACAAGTCCACAAGCCGCAAGAGACACCGCTGCCCACGAACGACTAACGATCCAAGAATCCAAGCCCCCCACCGTCTACATGTTGGTGATAGCGATAGCGATGGCACTTGTGGCTAGAGGTGTGCGCCGCTGCGCCACGCTGTCGCCGCGGCCGCCTGTTTTTGCTCACGCCGCTCGCGCTGCCGCCGAACTCCCGAGAGTGACCTCGCTGCCGCTGCCACCGCCGCCGCGCAAAATTGCGGCGCCCCGCCGTTAGTCTGTTATTTTTTTACCCCAACAGGGAATCTGGACATAAAATACATCACTTCACCGGGGCAGCTCTTCTCGATGAGTCCATGTAATGGACTCTCCATTTCAGCCGCCGCTGATTGGCGGGAGCTCGGCCAGCAGCGCGCCATCTCTTTACGGCTCTTCCTCTTCAACGTCATTTTGAGGTCACGAAGTCTTCACAACTCTCGACTCAAATTAGAGGAACGGAATGCGCTTAAACTACAGAGGGGAGAAATAGGAGAGAGCGCGCCGAGCATCAATAAGCCAACCTCCTCTGAAGCCCCTACATCCTAGGGCTCGTGTTACAATTCCCACCATGCTCTTGTTTCTTTTCCTTTTTCTAGATGAGCTCATGAGGAACAAAATTCACGAGTGCACGCGCCTAGCGTCCATAAAGCAACCTCCTCCGACGCCGCCCTCGCCTTGTGCTCTATGATCTGGTCACAGTTCCCAGCATGCTCCTGTTTCATTTTTTGTGGCTGGGGAGTTATTCTCGACGTGTCCCCCTAGTGGACTGCCTGTCCTGTTTTGGACGCAATTGATTGGCTGGAGTTCAGCGACCAGCGCGCCGCCTGTTTCCGGTTCTTCTTCCGCAACGTCATTTTAATGTCAGGAAGCTTTCACATCTCTCGACACTAATGAGGTGGACGGAATGCGCTTCAACGCAACGAACGCAGCTCCCAGACATCCGCTTTTGTGCGTACATCGCGGAAGTCGTGCATAAATTTGATCGCGTTAAGCCAGGGGTCGGCAACTTTTTCAGGCGGATAGCCTTGTTGCTTGAAGCCAACAAAGCGGGGGGCCACATGGCAAATCAGGGGAATGGGGAAGAGGCTTTGCAGGCAAACAGCAATGGGGTGAATTGAGAATAATGTACACAACTGGGTTGGAAATCATGTTTATTTTCAGTGCGCATGTCACAAGGGTCGAAATTCACAAACATGGCTTACAAGCGAAAATCTCATTTTAGGTCAAACCTGCCATGTCGGCCTTCGGATAGGAAGTCTAGTAGCACACGTTTAGGGGCTACCTGGTGCATTCTTTCAGAAAGTGAGGATTGCGCAAAAAACACAGCACACGAAAAACAGAGACGACGACACCTGCGCAATGTCGTCGTCTCTGTCTTTCGGGTGCTGTGTTTTTTGCGCAATCCTCAGTTTATTAAAGATAGGAAGTGATAAAAAAAAAAGGGGGGGGGGGGGGTAGTTGACGTGCCGGGGCGCGTAATACTGCCCCACGGGCCGCATGTGGCCCGCGGACCGCAGGTTGCCAACCCCAGACGTAAGCCATCGTATTAGGTTTAATGTGTCTGCCTGTCTAACGCACCTGTGAAGATCAGTACGCATTCCCTGCATCGTTCTCAAATATCACAGACACATTCATATGCAAGTTCAGACTTGACAAGTTCCTGTTTCTGTAAATTTCTTCCAGTGTCTTCTTACGCTGGTAATGTGCTGGCGGGTTCGCGGTTAATCAACTTGGTCATGAGCAAACATCACGGCTCACAGCTTTTTCGAGCAACTGAATGCGCTTTGCAGAAATTGACTGTGGACATCATCTATAGATGGCCACATCGAGAATAGTTCCGCGGAAGTTGTATCTTTCTCTCCTCCAGAAGTCTCAAGAGTATTGCCTGACCTGAATGCTGCGGCGTCCTCCAGCTTTAAAGGGCGACAACCCAACTCGCTGGATAACATATTCGTGGAGTCTTCGATGAACTACATTGTGCATAGATAAGTGAAATAGATAAGTAATACGTATCAATGGGTTAATGCACTTTTTTCCTTTCATTTTTACTCGGTAAGTCTGTAAATAAATAGAGAAGTAAAGGCAATGAAAATCTTAGAGTAACCTCTAGCTGAGCTAGCTGGTAGGAATTCATGTTAAAACGACATGACGTGAAAACGTAGACACAAGAGTGAAGTCAAGAGAGTGACCAGTTATCTTTCACGTAGACCATCACGGGCAACTGAGTGATAGGTATCGCCTTTTGCCTGGGAATGCACAGATAAGTATTTTAAGTGCTGAGCACTTCAGGGGCCCGGGCTGTCGTATGCTGTCATCGTATGCCGTCATCGTACGCTGTAATCGTATGCTGTCGTAGCTTGGCGTAGCGCAGGCAAAACCACGAAGAGCATAGCCGTCTCATATTGAGCACGCGATCGCGCCAACGAGAACTCTTCTTGCTATTGTTTTTCGAGCGCCTTGATGATATTAAGTGCGGAGCACTCTAGGGGGCCCGGATTGTCGTATGTTGTATGATATCGCCGCTTGGCGTAAAACAGGCAAAACAACGTAATAAAAATTGGAAAAAAAAGAGGAAGCAAGCAAAAAGAGAAAGGGAGAGAAAGAAAGGAAGAAAATATGAAGAAAATTAGAAGGAGCAAGAAATAGAAAAAAGGTAAAGAGAGAGGACGAAATCAGTAGAAATAAAGAGAGAAAAAAGGCAGAAAAAAACGGAAACACAGAAAAAGAAAGAATGAGCGGAGGAAAGAAAATGAAAACCGAAGAGAAACAAGGAAGGCTGCCCAGCTCTGCACTACCTTCAGGTTTGGCACCACTAGTGCGAAGCTGCCTTAATTTATTTTTATTTTTATTTTTTTTTGTCTACAGTCTTTCCACCGCTGTATGATTTTTCAGTTAGCTGTGTTTGTGGTATCTTGACTACTCTCTTGTTTCCGTGTTTGCACACCCCGTCTTTTTATATATGGGCCCCAAAACAGCCTCTAAAAATACAAAATCGAGCGCATTATTCTCTTTTCGCGTTTCTCGTTTTTTTGGCGCTCTTCATGACGCCAGAACGTTGCATCACGTGACATGATTAGGACAAATACTCTCGATTGGTCCATATACGAGAAATATCAATTGTGAATTGTCTCCTACCCTGTTTTGCATGGTATTCGCCCAGCCGTTCTTCCTCAACTTGCATGATTATCGTGCGCGATGAATTGATTTTCGCTCCATTTTGGGAGTTTCCGATTGCGCAAGCGAAAATAACAGCGTGTAGCCGACTAGCTCGAAATCCCGATAGGCTCAACGCTTAGTGCTAAAATTGTGCACGTGCTTTCTGAAGAATAAGTGTCAAGAAGATATTGCCTGTAAGAACTGTAGCGAAAGTGAGAAGGAAACCAATGGAACAGGCGCCGGATTATTTGATTCGTCCAACAGACGAACTCTTTACAGCGAAGATGATGCAGCTCTCCATAAAAAAAGGCCAGCCCGCATCCACTGGTTTTTGCATATTTTTTACTGCGATGATGATTGTATAGACACTGTGTACAGGTTTTCGTCGTCGCCGTCATGTTCCGTATAAAGTCCAAGGCCATAACTTTTGTGTGCGCATCGTATGCTGTACTCGGGAGTAAAAGCTCGCGAGCACTAGCGAGGAACGCGGCTGAAGCATACATGAAACAAGCTGCCCATCTCCGTCGCACGGAGGGCGCAGGCGATAACAGGGTGCATGCGATACCATCACTCCGCGTGCGAGGCCTGCCGTCGATTGCTCCTCAACCAGAAAGCAAACGCCTTGACCGTCTTTCGCTGGGCGAAGGAGTATGAACGGACACCGGGCTAGAGGGACTGTGTGGCTGGAGCCGCCACTGTGAACTTTGCCTATAAAGAGCATGGTCGCATCATCAAACGGCTTCTATACCCTTCTACTTTCGAGCTACTGATACGAAAAACTGCACGAAAACCACTTCTTTCCCGGAGGCGGCCGCATTCCCTTACACGCAGCGTTTTGCAGTTTAGCTAGATCGGATGAAAAAGCTTTTTTTATATGTGGGGCTTTACGTCCCAAAACCACGATATGATTATGAGGGACGTCGTGTTTAGGGCTCCAGAAATATTCGACCATCTGGTGTTCTTTAACGTGCACTGACATCGCACAGTACGCGGGCCTCTACCATTTCACCTCCATCGAAATGCGACCGCCATGGCCCTTCGGGTCAGCAGCCGAGTACCCTAGCCTGATCCAACGAGGCGGACCCGGATGAAAAAGAGTTAGCCGATAGCCTTAGTTATTTTTAACATTACGACATGTCGTTATCGCATTCACTGCTTCGCCCTTTCGGGGAAACATTTTTTTTTCAAGGGACAAAGTTCTCGCCCCGCCAAGTCTTGAATATCAACTCTACCCCCCCCCCCCGCGCCGCCGGTTCGATGAACCCCGCGCCGGTGTCACGCCGCCGCCGAAGGTGCAAACACCGGCGCGCCGCTGCCGGCGATTTTGAGACCGGTGCACAGCTCTACTTGTGTCTTGCGTAGCCTCCGAGATGCGTGTTTTAAAACCAAAAATGACAAGAATACGTCACGAGCTTGCGGATCTCGAAGGCCATGCTTTTCGTGTCCGCATGCTGTCGTGCGCGAACGGAAAGGAATGCAAACATTGCGATGAGGCCGCCGAGTCGCTTCGCATTCTCATTTTGACGCCCTCGGCAATCGGCCTCTGAAAACACCATGTCCGTGTGTTAAAACCTGCAGATCGCGCATCAAACATACCGCTGCATTCACACGCGCGGCACAAGGAGCCAGATCAACGCTATTGCATAACACCGCTTTTTCGTCACCAGCGCGCGAAAAGGGATCGGAACGCGGCCTGAAAATGATCAATATTGGTTAGGAAAACTGCACTTTCTGGGCTTCGGTGCGGCGCAGCGTTCGATATAGCGGATGTCTCGCCGTGCGGGAGTTCGATATACGCATGCACCAGCCCTATAGTTTTGCATGGGAAGTTCAAGGGGATTTCTCAACTGTTCGATATAGCCAATAATTCGATATATCCAAGTTCGATATATCCGGGATCGACTGTAGTAAAGTCTTTCTATTTAATACTTAGGAAGGTGCTGCAGAGCTCCTTTAGCCCTTCGAGGGTCGATTTTTTTCGCCAAATGCACCCCAAAAATGTGTATTTTTTTTCATTGCTGAATTAAATTCCTCAGATGAGTATATTAAAGAAAAAAATTGTATAATGTTTTTCTGGGTAACCGTAAAGTTACAAAGAAATCATTTGTGTTGTTACATACACATGGTTTATTCTTGAGTAACAGCAAGATAAATTCTAAAAATAAAACCTGTACAACTGTTGAAAAATTATGCATTGAAATCAACGTTTGTGTAGTTCACAGACATACAAAAAATTAGTGCATGAAATGGCGTGAAGTGGAAACATGGCGGGGAGAAAAGGCACTTTTGATCCAGTGAGCATCGTCTCGTCGCGCACGCTTTCAACGAGTCTTAACTCGTAAGTATCTCCTCGTATGACGGGCTGACATTTACTCGATCAGGTTCTGATTCGGCAGTCGAGCGGCAATTTGGAGGAATCGCCGCTAGACTCACTTTTGCAGCTGAGAAACCGACAAGCACTTCCATAGCGCAAGCAAACTGCGCAGGTGAGGGCACTGAAGAAAACTGTAGTCTGCCTCCTTCATTTTCCTGTGCTGCTCTTTGCCATTTTAGAGGGTATTGGTAGGGGCTGAGAGAACCGGTATTGTAAGAAGAAAAGCCTCCAAGATGAAGAGATGTTTCGCAACTTTTTCACGACGCCCCGGTGCGTGCTGGAAAAGGCGGGTTGTGAGTGCGTCTGGAAAGCGAAAACAAGTCCGAAACCTGTAACAATTCTTCGTCTTATTGCCAACAATACGAAAGCAGTTTTTGTGTGTCCCCGAAAAAGGAAACACAATCACAGTGGCGTCATTTGTGTCTGTCAGCGCCTGCATAGAAACAGGTGTAATCCCGTACCGAGGAGCAATAAGTGAGAGAGTAACAAATTGGTCACCTTTTGAAAGATTCTAAACCGAAAACCATCAGTTTTGCAGGTGCAACAAGCAGGAACTGAGTGAAGAATGAAATTGGAACTAGCTGGCACATCGCTGTAGTAAAGCAGAACAATAAACTGGGAGACATTGGTGCAAAGAAAAATTTCCACATACTCCCGCAGTGTGGCAGTACATGCCAAGCAAGAGAAATGATTGAAAAAGGCGCACGTTTTAAACATACAGGCAACGACGTACATGTACGTCTTTGGCCGTCTTGTGGCTGTTAGCAGATGACATACTACATGTATGTCTTCCACCCTCAAGGTGTTAGGCAGGGGCAGTGCAGGTTTTTTCCATTAAGGATTAACTCCTGTAAGGGAGTATCTGCGGAGAGACAAGGACACCCCTGGTAGAGTTAACTATAGGGTTAGCTTCCCAGGGCGGGGAAGTACAGGCCAGTGGTGGTCCAACTGGGCCTGTTGTGCCATTTTGCTACGATCTCATCTCTGTGTGTTGCTGTGTCCATTCAAGGGCAGCTTGCGCCAACTGCGCCAAAGTTCCTGCTTAAACAGCAGTAGAGAGTACATGGCCCAGGCACACCCACTTTTTTTGCATCGCTGTGGAATGCAGTCCCACTTTCCGTTGATGTGCTTTTCTCGCTATAACCATTGTGTTTGTGTGTCGTCTCCTTTATTGACGGTTCAGAATGTTGTCAGTAGTCTAGAAAGTGATCGCTCTTGATGAGAATCTGGTGATAATTTGTAGATAAGTGAACAGACTTTTGGGCTAGTTGGTTTGTGACATTCAATGAAGTCATTGCGCTAAAAACACACGGACCGAGGAAGAGGACGGGACGTGCACTACTTTGCGCACGTCCTGTCCTCTTCATTATTCCCTGTATTTTTAGCGCTATGGCTTTATTGAATTTAGACCAGTCATTTCTTTCCGTGACTCCGTACGGTTATCTTAATGTAGTGTGCGCTGGCTATATAGCTACAGTGAGGCACCACGTGCTGTAAACAGTGTTTTAATGAAAATAAAAATTTAGACTTGCAAAAGCTTGTTTTACACACAAACAATTTAAAAAAATGTTTTATGTCAACTGTACTGCACAAAAATGCCTATAAAATGCCTTTTTAATGGCCACAACCACTACAAATCACTAAGAAAGGCCAGGCAAATCACTCTCGGCCTGCAGAACTTCCCGATTCCCACCCACTTGTTATAAACTACACTTTTGAGTGTGCTCAATGCAGCCGCGGTGTGTCCTCAAATCACACAATGACGAGTCTGGAGCCCTGGCGCTGCGTGGTTTCTCGCTGCTCACAGAACACGGCAGTGTGGCATGCGGCATGCAGTGATGTGATAGCTGCGCCTATTGCGCTAAACTGTGCCAAGAAGCAAAACCTGCTACATCCTGCTACATTCTGGCAAAAATTTTATTATTTACGCCAAGCATGCGCCAAGACATCATTATTGCGTTCTTTCATTCAGAAACAAGATGGCAGGCTCTCGAAATCCATTCATTATCCCTGCAATTTCAAGTGGTCATCCCAGTAGACAGGACAGTGCTACGTACTTGAAGTAGTTGCTGGGCACAGGCCTTCCAAACAATTTAAACTCGCCCATACTGCGAAACTTGCTGCGTTTTGTTTTCTATTACTTCTAGACTATACTGTGAGATAACATTATTGAGTTCAATGAAATTGTTTCTAACTCACGGAAAAGTAATTATGACCTAGTTCTTGGACGACAGTCTTACTTGACTGACTGTATTAACATGCACTAATTCAGTACGAGCATGCAGAACTGACTGTTTATTTAATTTGTCTTTTTTTTTTTTAATTTGTAGTGCTGTTTGTTCTAATTCTAAAATATTTCATGCAGAGTGTCTATGTTTTGACGCCATACAATGGGCCACCTTTATCAGCAATGCCACGTGCTATACAGTGACTGTTGCTTTGCTGAGAAAGCATGGTGTCCCAGTATTCCAGCATATCTCGGCTGGATTTCTCGACCACAACAACTGTACATGTCAAACAGCTTGTCAAATATAGATAAAAACTTCCCCTCCCCCCATCACCGTAGATTTTGTTGAATACACATTAAATAACGGGAACAAAGGAGCAGTTATTAAACATTGTTCATCATTAACTGCCCATTAACCAGGACCCTAATGATTCTGTATGTAAAGCACGACAGTAGACACTTCTCCTCTCAATGAAGGCCTAGGTTGTACTGAAAGCACAAACATAACCAGACATTTTCTTTTAAGTGCAGATCACTTCAGGGGCCCGGGCTGTCGTACGCTGTCATATGCTGTCTTTCCTTGGCGTAACGCAGGCAAAACTACGTATAAAAATAGAAGAAAAGAGGAAGCAAGCGAGAAATAGAAAGAGAGAAAGAAAGGGAAGAAATAGGGTGAAAGCGTTGAAGGTTGACGACCTTGAAAACCGAAGGTTGATGACCTTGAAAACCGTAGCAGAAGGTGCAACCTCATTTTTCACGGTATTCCAAACAACGATGCTAACGAGACAAATGCCAAGTCTGAAAACAGATCTTGGATATCTGTTCTTGGACGTTAGGAATTTCCACTGTAGGAATAGAAAGGGCTTACCGGTGAGGACGCTTTCGCGGTGTGAGGAGTAGACTCATCATCGCAAAATTTTCATTTTTTAAAGAAAAACAGCATGTACTAAGGCAACTCAGGGAAGTTAAAGGGCACTGTGACTAGTATTTTGGAAAATTTTTCGGAAGCAGTACGAAAGAAAAGAAAAATTTTGTGGGAATATGCAAAAGCACAAAAACAGGACGGCGATAAAGCTATGCTTAGGTATGATTACCTTTTTTGAACGGGCAGAAGTTTGTATGCGATGATGCAACAATGCAAGTGACCCCACAGAAGTGACTGTGCCAGTCTAGTTCTGTGAACATTAGTATTCTTCTGCTGAATTACAGGAGCATAAAAGATAAGAGAGATGAATTTTCCGCCTTAGTAGAAACTGTTGAGCCTTCTGTGATTCTCGGTGTGGGATCCTAGTTAGATCCTGACATTGGTGATCACGAGGTATTTCCAGCAGGGTACACCTGCTACAGAAAAGACAGGAATGGTCATGGAGGGGTGGTGTTCATTCTCATTGACAGCAGCATTACGTCCTTCCAGATTCACGTTGATGCTGGTGTGAGTGAAGTAGTGTTGTACAAAATAGAACTTCCGAACTGCATGAGCTCAACAGCATGTAGCTTCTGTCGTCCCCCCAAGTGCATCGCCGGATGTTCTCACTCGATTTCAAAGTGTAATTGATGAAATGCACTCAGATACCGTGGTCATTGGGGGAGACTTCAGTTTACCAGATTTTAAATGGGATGCATCGAACGCCGCCACAGTTACTGGAATATGCAATACAAAAATTATGAACGTGGTTAATCTGCATGCTCTGCGTCAGCTAGTCCTCATGTAACGTAGTTGCGCTAAGCGAAATGCACAAACAAGTGACGAAACAGAAGGACAGGACGGTTGGTGCGCAAACTTTCAACTGTTTATTTTCGCAAAAGCACGTCAAAGATATACACAAAAACATTGAAGATAACAAGCACTGTGTTACAACGTGTTGTTCATGGAAGCAAGGCATTTTGGGCTATCATGTTCCGCGTGTGTAGTCTTAACTAATCTAGCGGTTGTCAATAAAGTTAAAAGCTGCCTCACTGAGGGCGATAGATGGGGAGCTCACGTGGTTGTGTGATTTAAACATGAAATATGCCTCCATAATTTCACGAGTTCTTATAGAGCTGCCGTGCGCCAACGTCTGCGTTTGGTTAAAAATGGGATCGCATCCGCATCTTGCACAATGAGTAGCTAAGTGCCCTGGTGATTGCTGCATATCTGTGGCGTACCTATGCTCTCTTAATCTTGTGTTTATGCAATGCCCAATATAGCATTTTCCGCATGTGAAAGGAATTTTGTAGACTATGCCCTCGTCACATTCTTAATATTTGTTTGCATGCTTGATGGTGCACTTTTTTACGGGAGTAGTTTCGGAAGAACAATTAACTTGTTTACAAAGGCCTTTAAGCTTTAAAGGGGCAGAGAAAACAACTTTTGCGCCATGCTTTTCCCCGATCTATTTAAGAGCATGAGAAGTCTTGTGCATATATAGAATTACACATAAGTTCCTATTTGGCTTGTTTTCTTTCCGTGCATTCTTACTGCTAAGCAAACTTTTTAAGACCTTTTCAGCTACCGAAGCTATTAAAGATGCCGGGTATCCGCTGTTCTTAAGCTTCGTGGCTTGTTGCTCTATACCAGGGGTCTCAAACTCGCCTCAGCCAGCGGGCCGCAGTCACGCAATTCAGTCCAGCAAGGGCCGGGGTAGAAGCGGGGAGGGGGGGGGGGGGTTAAGTTTGAACAATTTGCCAGCAAACGTTGCCATTTGAAAGAAAACTGTCCCATATCTCATATACAGGTCATTTCTGAAGGGGACGGATTTGGTGCCAGGATTCCAAAATTTGGTCGATACCGACCTCCAAAACGCCTCAAATCTGGACACCGATTCTAAAATATAATTCTTGTTTCACGGTTATGTTTCAAAACAAGGTGAACACACGAGATGCCTCACGAAGACAATGCCTCAAACCAGCCATGCCTGTGTAGCTCACGAGCGTACTTAATAAGAAAATAAAAACAATGTGGGGCAAAGACTGTCATATGCGGGCTGCGGGCCGCAGCTGAGAGCTTCGCGGGCCGCATGCGGACCACGGGCCGCGTGTTTGAGACCCCTGCTCTATACTATCACTAACCTTGTGGTTGCATGATCTTCTAAGTGCCAGTGTTAAGCATGAGGAAGCTATGGCCCTCTTAACGAGCTTCGTATGACCCGAGTCGTATGGAAGCAGGGACTTATTGCTCCTAGTTTGATATTCCCAACAAGTATGGGACGAGTGGAAGGTTAGCTGCAAATCTAAAAATTGCAAGCTGTCATTACTTGGCATCTCAACAGTGAATACAAGCCCTTGGTGTGCCTGTCTGAAAAATTCTAAGCATTTCTCTTTTTTATGTTCCGTGAAACAGTCATGCGGGAAACAAACCAGGAAATCATCCACGTAACGAAAGCATTTCACAGCCCCCCAAACTGCCCATTTTTTCCTGCAATGTTCTGTCGCCTCTGCTAAAAAACTGTCGCATAGTGCTGGGGCCACACACGAGCCTTTGCATATTCCCTTTCTTTGTGTGTACACCTGGTCTTGGAACTTGACAAACAGTGATTCTAGGTATAGCGAAAACAAATTTAAGAAATCTGTAACGTTCAGTCCGCACTGGTTCTGGAACTTGACCACTCCATACGCATCTATAGCTTCTACCGCTTGCAGAGCTGCAAGTTGTGGAACGTTGTAGAAAAGATCTGTCACGTCGATTGAAAGGCATTTCAATGGCTGTGCTTTGCTAAGAAAGTCAACAACTTCATCCGAGTTTTTTACTTGGAAGGGGTCATCCAATGGAAGCACTGCGAGCTGTTGTTGTTGCAGAAAGAAAGCTAAGTTAAAAGTGCTACCCAGCTGACACTCAACCCCTTCTTCTCAGTCAAAACGCACAAAGAAGGCAACCCTTTTAGGGTAATTGTGGAAGACAGGACAACATGGCAACGTGCCTTAGCTTTCTTTTGTGGCAGCCGCCCGCCAACAGCGGGCGGCTGGTATACCCTTCTATGTGCTGCGCTCTCAACGTGAAGAGAATGTGCGAAGAGTGTCCCTGGAGCGGCCATATTCTCTTAAACCAGCGTTTTGTAGAGTTGCGTGGGATCGGATCCAAAAGAGTTAGCTGCCAGCCTCACTTCGTATAACATTACAATTTGTGGCTATCGCATTCATTGCTTCACCCTTGCGGTGAAATTGTGACTTTTCCATTTAGCTTTATATGCCCCAAAGAGGCGGGTAAGGATTACCTCATTTATAGTGGGTTTGATGAGCAGAACAATGCATTTTTGTAACTAGAATCATTGTGCGAGCCAGACTGCCGATTTGTTGGAGCAGGATTGTATCTCTACTGTTTAAACGAATATCAGATGTAACAAACTAATTTATGGTGGCGATGCTACTTTTTTGCAACAAGGTTGGACTGTATGAGAATCGTGTTCTTAAAGCTGGCATGTGGGTTTGTGTTAAAAATATAACCGGACCATTGAGCTGTGGGCCTTCACACACTTTTGTGTTGCCTGTTGTCACATGACCATTTTATGAGGTGACACTGTTCATCTGCAAAATCCTCACTTGTACTGCGTTTTTTCTGTTCTACCCTGGTACAGTGCACGCATTTTTGACCTGCGCACACTACAGTGTGAGGTGCGCATCAGTGCACACGGACTGGGTGTCACTCAAGTGCAGATGGACGAACACAGTCTGGTGACCGGTGGTCAAGACGGCCTCGTCTGTGTGTGGGACCTACGCACAAAGGCAAAGCTTTGGGAGATGTTCTGCAGGCAAGATGCCTTCCACTTTTTTTTACGGTGATTAGCTGCTATAAATGCTCAGCTGACAAGTGTAGAGGATTTGACAGTGGTACTTTGGGCCAGCAGTTGTATTGTGCCACTTATATGCATTAAGAGTAAGCATGCATTTATTATTCATGTGCCAAGGCATGTACGACTTTTCTGGCGTCTCTGCTAGCTCACCTGTGCTTAAGTTTAACACAGGCGGTGTATTATGGGCATGCAGTTAATATCAGATTTAGTTGGAAGGGTAGTGCTAGTGGACACGGACTAAAGGAAGGCACACGGACACACAGATGGAAGGGCTCTAGCAACTGGTTTTTTATTGAAAATGTGCCCTACATATATACACCGCTTTTTTGGCCACGTGACTATTTCAGCGCACTGACGAATTCAAGAACACCATCTCTTTTCCTGACAACACTATCGATGGTGTGCTGACGCATTTCGCCCCTTTGATGATTATGGTCTTTGCTTTGATGATTTCCCGAGTGCACTTAGCTTTGTGGCGGCTGATTATGATACGTTTTGAATAAACAGGTGGACAACCATAGTCATTGCAATGTGTGGACAGGTGGCCATCTCTGTATCGAGCAATGTTTTGTTTGTGCTCCTGTAAGCATCATTGGGGTATGTTGGAGATCATTGGGAGAGGCGTGCGTCCATGTGCACGCGCACACACGCACGCACACACACACAGACAGACAGACAGACACACACACACAGAGAAAGAGAACAAACATGACATAATTGAGGGTCACCTTACACATGCGCTATCATTGAGGCATGGCATATCACCAGCGATATGCTGTGCCTCGAGACCACAGGCCAAACATCTTCATTTTTAAGTAGGCCATATGTTTGCAAATTTTAACGTTACGTATAACATTAAGCTCATATCGCAGCGTTGGTTGTCAGTGAAAAGTTGGTGTTGTCCGTGAGTGAAAAATTGCAGTGGATACATACAGGGTGTTTCAAGAAATGTGTCCACTATTTTTTAAAAATCAGCAAAATGCGATATTTGCTCGCTGTCTTCACAATTGCTTTTTCTGTAGCGGCAGGCATCTTAAGATGGTTGAAGACATGATTTGGGACACTAATTAAGAAAGCTAAATTAATTAACTTTTCAATTAGCGGAGTTAGGTGGTTAAGTCCAATGGGAGAATTGAAGTCATTCATGCGAAAAACCCATTTCAGCTTTGAGATTTCGAAAAAGCGGCTTCTATTAATTATTGTGGCGTAATGAAGTTCAGGCAAATTCAGCGGCCAAACCGAAACCCAAGCACCGATGAGCGCAACAAGCAGACGACTAGAATGACGTCACTGTACAAGACAACGGTTACAGAGGTGCAGTGCTTCCCCGTTCGTTAAAGTATGTGCGTCATGCGCGCTACTACTGCAAGCGCAGCCCACACGCCCGCACCTAGAAGTCAATTGATGGTTGATATAATGACGTTCACTCATTGTGGAAGTCTCAGACGAATGTGGCAGTTGCGCTCTTCCGCGTTTCGGTTTGGCCGCTGAATTTGCCTGAACTTCATTACGCCACAATAATTAATAGAAGCCGCTTTTTCGAAATCTCAAAGCTGAAATGGGTTCTTCGCATGAAGGACTTCAATTCTCCCATTGGACTTGACCACCTAACTCCTCTAATTAAAAAGTTAATTAATTTAACTTTCTTAATTACAGTCCCAAATCATGTCTTCAACCATCTTAAGATGTCTGCCGCTACAGAAAAAGCAACTGTGAAGACAGCGAGCAAATACCGCATTTTCCTGATTTTTTAAAAAATAGTGGACACATTTCTTGAAACACCCTGTATATTGGAAATCTGTCGGCCTATACAGTACCATGCATACGGAATACTATTCCATTTACTTTGTGTCACCTCTCTTTGGTATTGCTTGTGTGGGACCATTGACATCACAAACGCCACTGATATCGTGCTGGCACCACGGTTCTTTTTCTATCTTACGACAGAGGCACTCGCTGGCTAGCTATACGCCGCATAATTTAGCATAACCTGTGTACTCGTCATTTTCATTCCATGCCTTTTTTCCAGCTTCCAGTCGTCATTTGAATGACAGGCAGAATTGACCAATCAGCAATGACCAACATGGAACAGTATTTTGTATTTCGTGGTGTGGTACCGGCCCACAGGTGTTCGAGTGAAAATCGAACCCAAGAATTCTTTGTGGTGTTCGGGTGTTATACCACAGAGCCATGCTAGTGCTTGAAACTGTTTCAGAAAGAAAGCCCTATACAGATGTCATAAAGTGTGAGGAGTCACGTTAGTATGTGTAATATTGCGCAGCAAAAGCATAGAATCGCACCAGATGTCATACCATGTGAATGCTGCTGTAAGTGGATGGTTTAAAAGCCAAATTCATTACGAAGGGCTCAGCCATAATTGAACAGCATCATGAGTCACAGCATCAACAAACAGTGCAGTTGTATAGGCATGCATATTGTCTTATGGAGTGAGTAGTTTGCTAGATTGTGTTTGAATTATGTGCATACGCATCTCTGGTCTTTGCATTTTGTTCAGGTTTAACAGTATAATGCAGCGAAAGAACGATACCATACCAACTAAGCCCCGTTGAAGCTTTGTTGATGAATTATGGCATGGTCAGCACCTCACAACTGCACTTGCAATAGACATTCAAAGATCGTTTAAAACAACCGATGTTACGTGCATGGAGGTTTCTTTCTTTGCAGCACAGTTGAAGTGTCCGCTTAGAACCGAAGCATGGGAAGAAGGCGATGCCAATGGGACCTGATCACACTGTCATGTTTTACTCTTGAAGGCGAAGCTCATGCATCTTCCAGGTTTATGTGCCACGCTTCTAATCATAGCATGTCAGACAGTAGTCTATCAGTTGACAAACATGCATGGTATATTTGCACTGGTGCAGTTGAAGTGTGCTTTAGATTTGTCTCATATGAAAGATGGCATGTAATGCACCTAAGCAAGGTAGCAACTTGTCAGGGGCAAGTTTTTTTCGAACTGGCTAGCCAGCATATATTTTGCCTCTTGAAAGCTTTATCAATCTTGAATTAAACTTCATTATATGTGGATCGGATGCACTATAAGGCATGCTGCGATTTGAAAGACAGAATTAAGTTAATTCAAGCCCATGTGTAGTGGTACACAGCATGTTCCAGCTTCTACCAAGCACAGCTTGAACGTTGTTACGCGTACCGGTTTTTATCAAAGACGAAACTGATGTTCACTACCAGTCGTCATTTCAGTATGTTCTTGTGAAACTTTGGTGATGGTTTGGCTATGTGGTTCTTAAGAAGTAACTGCATCATATTTTTTTTTACTATATCAGGATATTGCCATTTTCAAGTGGTATTGATGGTCCTCTAACAGCTAGGGTGGTTCAGTTTGCTTAGAAACTCGTGTAATTTTAAATAACCAGACAAAAAAAAAAAACAATGTGTCAGAACCAACACTAGAACAGTGATCTGCTTTGTGCAGCGTCTCCAATGACACCACATCATAGCCGGCTGTAGTCTAAGCACAGGCGCATGTGGTTCTAGCACTAGAAAAGACAGTAACGTAATCCAATGCTGGACCGAGCTGTGCCAGCCTCTTACAACTTGACCGGGATGATTTCAACGACTGAGCAGGGGAGGATCGCTTTTTGCTTTTGACCTGCCACCGCGCGTAGCGATAAGGGATGTAAATGTCGCAAACTGAGGGGGGATCTGTGTTTAAAAGCGTGATTCCAGAATTTGCTACGCATCTTTAAAATTCATATTCAGAAAAACTGGACAGTTTTCAGTCATATCATTTGGCACATATCTTCAGAGTATCGAAGAGAGTACATACTGAAAATTTTATTGAGGTCAGTGAAGATGAAAAAATTGCCAGAGTACTTCTGGACAGGACTATTCGCGATGCGCAGCGCCTATAGGGGCGCCACTGAAAGCCGCGTAGTGGCGGCCGTCGGAACCGCAAGCGGGTCGCTTAGCAGACCCCTAGCAAAAAAGACCCATAGAAAAAACCAATAGGCTATTTGATTATTGACACCTATAGACCTATTTGGACAAATAGGCTTATTAGTCCAAATACCTATAGACACATTTAGACCAATAGGCCTATTTGGCATATAGACCTATTTGGACCTATAGACCAATATGGACCTATAGGCCTGTTGGCGTGTGCTATTTAAAGAGGTTGCTAGTCACTAGCCATAGAAACATCAGCAGAAATGTCAACAAGATTTATTGTGCTTTAAGAATCTGCCCTTTGGTGACGTCGGCAATCTTCATTGCAAGGATCTTACGCATGGCACGGTGCCGCAGCTGTAGGTCAGCCCCTGTGCAATGCTGCTGCAGGTAGTGCTTGAAGAACTCTGGGGGGGGGAGAAATGGCACACATATAGTTAACACCCACACTCAGCATTGGACACTCCTGTTGTATAACCAATCTACAAATTAAGACTCACAAGAAGAGAGAGAAGTGCAATTACTGCGGAAACATGTGAGGCCTACACTGCACACGAGTAACAGCTACACATGTTTCCGCACATGGCCTCACATGTTTCCGCAGTAATTGCACTTCTCTCTCTTCTTGTGAGTCACTTGTGTGGACATTGGACACTTGTGGGTAAGGCGAAACGGCACTAGCACCACACCGATCCCAGCGTCTGAGCTTCGGGATGTCACACAGAAAGCTTCACTAAAGAATTAAGTCTCTCTACTGAAACTATGTATGCTGCAGAATCTTGCTCAGTGAGCATGACTGGTAATTAATAATGGGACAGCCGCACAGGATTTTAATAAGCTTATTCGCTCTCCAGTAAATGTGTTATTGAGAGTGAACTACATGATTACATATTTTAGTCTTTTTGAATTATCAAGAAAACAAGGCGCAAGTCGATAGCGTGCATCTATGCCAGCGTCTGTATTTGCGAACAGCCCACACAATGTTGAAAAGTGTTGTACTGTAGAGCGGGAAAACTACTGGAACAAAAGCATGAGGCAAAAATTTTTAACGGGGGACGCGCTTTGATGGCTGGAAGATGCACGAAGGAACTTTTACATGACTAGAAAATATATAAAAGCAGTTCACTTACCTAACAGCGGCTGCGCTCAGAAGAAACCATCCTGGTGGGCATCCTCAATGTTAGGCATCCTGTCCGCACACTCGGTAACACTAACTGCTGTTCTAGTCCGAGGCGGTTTTAGCACTGTAATGTGCAACTTCTTTGACGTTCACGAGTAACCTAGCATCATCGTCGCGATTCCACGCGTACGTTTCTGTGCAAACTTCTACTAAACACTTCAAAACCTACAAACGTCGTGCACGACCCCACCGCACCACAAACCCGACTAGGGTGCCTAACCCGACCGAAAACATCAGCTACGGCTGTGGCTGGCTGTAGTCGGTAGTAGCGCAAACAGTACGTCTCCCCGCTCCGCTGGTCGCATTACTTTTCAAGCGCTTGTAGCCTTGATGGTAATAAAAATACAAGTCATCAGTGATACATATTAACGAGACTAGCGTCTTTTTGTTGCCAGCAAGCGAAGAGAAATGCGAACAGCGCTGTTCCGTGTTTCTTTCCTTCGCCCCTGTCGGTACGTCGGCGAGCTCGCTCGAGCGCTTGCATGGTGAACATCGTGTTCGCATTCGCCGCCGCAGGTTACTGTGCCGCAGGGGTCCCTTACTGCGCATCGCTAGCACAAATTAAAACGAGTAAAATTTAACGTTCGAAAGAGGCAGTGTGATACAGGCTTGAAGAACTATTTTGATCAGCTCACAGCGCAACATAAGACGAAGACGTAGAAGAGTGTGACAACACCAGCACTGAACTCTCAACTAAAGTTTATTAGAAGGTAAGACATATAAATACAGATACATCACCACAGCAACTGCGCGTGTGCAGCAGAGTCATCCAAATTACTCAGCACACGTGGAACACGTGCGTGCGTCTAAACACCACATACAAACAAAACAGAAAAAAAAAACAGAAAAAAATTGTAATCAATCGTGTGACGCACCCTAATCCGGCGCCAGACAAGACAGGTTACACTTGAGATACTGTAACTCCTTCCAGCTAAGGGCCACTGACGGGTGGCTTATACATCTCTCCCCTGCTTTATCGATATACAAAGCCTCCATTATCTCTCTTGTGCTCTGCTGCCTATGGCGGAACAAACATTCAGTATCCCCCGCTATCGGGTTGCAACCACAATCTCTGCAGTGCGAAGGTAGGTGCAGACCGCCCGCAGCCCTCAACGATGACAAGTGTTCTCTCAATCTGATATTCACACATCTTCCAGTTTGGCCGATATAAACCCGCCCGCATGACAACGGCAACTTGTAAACAACGCCTGACTTGCATCTAATGTACCTATCTTTCTGCTTCTCGGAACAAGTTTCACACGCCTTACCAACCCCCGATCGCTTCTTATTCAAACGTGAGCAGATAGTCCCGAGTTTTTTCGGGGCGGACAAGGCCACGCGTACCCCATATCTGTTCCCTACATTCTTAAGGCAATGCGAAAACTTATGTACATATGGTACAACCACCATTTTATTTTCTTTGCGCGGTTGCTCTGTTGTCCTCTTTGCCTTATCGGCACCCTTTACCCACTTAATCAGATTGCTGCAGGTTCTCACAATTTCCGTGTCCGGATAGCCGGCCATCTGCAGTTTTTCTATCTGGCTCAAGAAACTTTCCTTTAGGGAATGAACACACGTTTTTTGGAGCACGGCGCGCAGTGCCGCGTACACGATACCTGATTTCACTGTCTTAGAATGACCAGACGAAAAATTCAAGAACGCCTTTACAGAGCGTGGCTTATATAACCAGCACAAGTGGTGCTTTTTTAAACCTGAGACTAATGTCAAGGAACTGAAGTTCCGCGTCAGCGGGTAACTCATGAGTGAACTTCAAACCCATACCGCATGCCGTAAAAATCCTTAGAATATCATCTACCCTATTATGCTGACTGTCACGTTCAGTGATGACCAAAAAATCGTCAACGTAACGGAAGACCCGTACGGCCAAATCACCTAAGTTGTGGGCGATCGCTTTGCCAATGCGACTAAGAAAAATGTGGCTTAGGATTGGGGCCACCCTAGACCCAATGCAGATTCCGGACTTCTGAGCAAAAAAAAAAAATTCCCTTTCCATTCAACAAACATGGATCGCAAATAAAAAGATAACATTTCCAAAAAACTGTCCACAGAAGTACCACAAGTGTCAATGAATTTAATTTCGTCATTATCGTCAGCAATACAAGACTTAACCCCCCCGCATGATTTCAGAGTGAGGACTCGAATAAAACATATCTTCAATATCTATGCTAAAAGCGGCGCAGGCACCAGGATTATGATCCTTGAGAAATTGAACGACTTCTTCTGAACTCTTTATCGAAAACGGATCATGGACACTCAAGGACTCAAGTTGAGATTGCAGGTAACCAGACAGTTCGTGCTGCCATGTTCCTCTCTCCGAAATAATAGCCCTAAACGGGGAATCCTGTTCGTGGGTTTTAACTGAGAAAAATATCTGTAAATTCAAGCCTTTCGCCTTCTTAACTCGAGAAAACAGACGGGTGAGATTGTTTTCTCAGGTATCCAAAAAACATGTGTTCATTCCCTAAAGGAAAGTTTCTTGAGCCAGATAGAAAAACTGCAGATGGCCGGCTATCCGGACACGGAAATTGTGAGAACCTACAGCAATCTGATTAAGTGGGTAAAGGGTGCCGATAAGGCAAAGAGGACAACAGAGCAACCGCGCAAAGAAAATAAAATGGTGGTTGTACCATATGTACATAAGTTTTCGCATTGCCTTAAGAATGTAGGGAACAGATATGGGGTACGCGTGGCCTTGTCCGCCCCGAAAAAACTCGGGACTATCTGCTCACGTTTGAATAAGAAGCGATCGGGGGGTTGGTAAGGCGTGTGAAACTTGTTCCGAGAAGCAGAAAGATAGGTACATTAGATGCAAGTCAGGCGTTGTTTACAAGTTGCCGTTGTCATGCGGGCGGGTTTATATCGGCCAAACTGGAAGATGTGTGAATATCAGATTGAGAGAACACTTGTCATCGTTGAGGGCTGCGGGCGGTCTGCACCTACCTTCGCACTGCAGAGATTGTGGTTGCAACCCGATAGCGGGGGGATACTGAATGTTTGTTCCGCCATAGGCAGCAGAGCACAAGAGAGATAATGGAGGCTTTGTATATCGATAAAGCAGGGGAGAGATGTATAAGCCACCCGTCAGTGGCCCTTAGCTGGAAGGAGTTACAGTATCTCAAGTGTAACCTGTCTTGTCTGGCGCCGGATTAGGGTGCGTCACACGATTGATTACAATTTTTTTTCTGTTTTTTTTCTGTTTTGTTTGTATGTGGTGTTTAGACGCACGCACGTGTTCCACGTGTGCTGAGTAATTTGGATGACTCTGCTGCACACGCGCAGTTGCTGTGGTGATGTATCTGTATTTATATGTGTCTTACCTTCTAATAAACTTTAGTTGCGAGTTCAGCGCTGGTGTTGTCACACTCTTCTTCTACGTCTTCGTCTTATGTTGCGCTGTGAGCTGATCAAAATAGTTCTTCAAGCCTGTATCACACTGCATCTTTCGAACGTTAAATTTTACTCGTTTTAATTTGTGCTAGCGATGCGCAGTAAGGGACCCCTGCGGCACAGTAACCTGCGGCGGCGAATGCGAACACGATGTTCACCATGCAAGCGCTCGAGCGAGCTCGCCGACGTACCGACAGGGGCGAAGGAAAGAAACACGGAACAGCGCTGTTCGCATTTCTCTTCGCTTGCTGGCAACAAAAAGACGCTAGTCTCGTTAATATGTATCACTGATGACTTGTATTTTTATTACCATCAAGGCTACAAGCGCTTGAAAAGTAATGCGACCAGCGGAGCGGGGAGACTGTTTGCGCTTGTTATTCTGAGGACCGGCGTAATGCATTATGTGCATACATGCATTCAAGCAGCACGTGACAATCTCTACCTTACACTTTGACTTCGATTATTTTATTGATAGCTTATTTTCCCACCCCGTTTGCACTTCCAAGGAAAGCAGAATGCTGCTGGCTTTACAGCAATATCAAGTCCCCCAGCTGAAACATTACCTGCAGTAATAACGTTCTTTTTTCAACTCCGTGATGACTTTCCCTATCTGTGAACCTTTCTTTTTTCGGGTATATCCCATAAATGTAATGCATAATCATAATCTAGAGTACAGAATGAAGTTGCTCAAATTCACAGGTGTGAAATTGTTTTGGTGACATTTGTGAAAAATATGGCTGCAATATTTGCAACACCCTTGTATAAAAATAACAGCTTTCACTTATTGAACAAATCAAAATCTCCATTTTGATTGAATTCGCTAGTGACCCTGTAATTGAAATACATTTGGGTGGCATTTTAATACCGTGCATGATATAACCCCACAGTTATTTGACTCTGGTGGCAATTCACACCTACTAGTTCTATAAATTACATACAGCTGCTACTTATTGGTTCTATTGGTGACAAATACGTCTCACCTATTAAAGCCTATCGGTGCCAATACGCGTCTACTGGTTCTATTAGTGACAAATAGCGGCCAGCTATAGGTACCAATATATATCTATTGGTTCTATGGGAGACAAACAGGTGTCTCCTATTGAACCCTATGGGTGCCAATACGTGTCTATTGGTTCTATAAGTGACAAATAGCTTGCACCTATAGGCACCTTATTGGTCTTATCGGTGACAAATAGATGAGGTCAATTGGTTTCTATTGGTGACAAGAGATTTCAAATAAGACCTATAGAGTTCCAATACGGTTCTGATAGAACCAATAAGATTTTTCTATAGAACAAATAGAAAATTCTATTGGCATGTTTGCTAGGGACGCCTCCTTTCACTGCAAGCATGACGGAAGTGCGCGCGTGCGATTTGCCGCTTTTGCGCGTCCCAAATAATTACTTTTGCGGCGATAGTGAGCGCAAAGGAGCCGCACTTTATAATAGTGAAACAACGCGTGAACCAACGTTTTTTCTCGACACAGTAGCTTCGTTCACGTGCCATGTGCTTATATAGCAGATTTTGAGGGAGCGCTGTCGCACCGGCGCATGGATATCACGGGTGCGGCCACGCGAAGGGTCAGCGTTGGTAAAACTTTGAAACCAGCACGATAAACTTGTGAAAAAAATATCTCGGCAGCTTGCGCTAGTGGCGCGAGACTGAGTCACTGCGGAGCTGGTTGTCACCTAGCTTGTTATACCAGCTTGGCTGCGTATTTGCTAGGTTTTTTGCAAGCTATTACCGAGTGTTGCAAAATGGTGTTAGGTGCTACGTGATAATACGCGGTTTTGGCGGGAACACGGCACGTGCCGTGTTCACGTGATTACGTTTCACGTGATTAGTTACATGACTTTCACGGGATTAGTTACGCACCAACATATACTCACCAATTACATGCTAAAGAAGACATAGCAACCAGTAGCTAGCACCACCAGCAAGAATGAAGAAAGGAAAACACGTCAGTTTCATAATCGGTCAATAAATTCTGAGCGCCCCAACAGACGAGGACAAAAAACACGCACGACACACAGGCGCTAGCGCCTGTGTGTCGTGCGTGTTTTTTGTCCTCATCTGTTTGTGCGCTCAGAATTTACTGATCATGTTATAGCAACACGCCCAAACCGCCACAATTGTGAACTTCATAATCGGCTCCACTCAGGCGTGCGTAGGGTTCCCCATCAAGGGGGGGGGGGCAAAGGATCGTCGCAGCGCCCCCAGGCCCCACTAAGTCAATGCATGGGGCAGATTTTGCGCCCCCCCCTCTCCCTCTTAGGCGAATAGGAAAGCCCCGGGCCCCCTTCCCGTGCGCACGCCTATGGCCCCACTCATAACACAGCTTCTGTAAAGCGAATGAGCATTAGCGGTATACATCAAGGGTTTCCTATTAGCATGAAGTCATGTTACGAGGCATTCAAAAGGAGGTTGAATCGGTTGAATGTCCTGTCAAAAGCCTTCATTTCGCACAGGTGCCATGTTTTACAGCCAATATGCATATAGTTGAGGTGAGCGCACAGCGAACATTCTGCACCGGTGATCGCATTCCAGTGCCATCAATAGGCAGAATGCAGCCGATTTCGTGCAGCATACGTGTGATTCCACGGCGCTTTTGTAAAGGAGCCGTCACCTGCCTCATATTCTGTCTTTGCGCTTCGCGCCATTCGTTTTTGAAGAAAGCCTAGGCATCGCGTCTCATCTGTAATAACCTCATGTGCATTGTAGCGTCTACAATGTAGGTGAGTCGACCAAGTGTAAACGTAGTAGCGTTCGCTGAACACGTAGCGACATAAATGGAGAAATAAAAACACGGTAACCGTTCTAACACTGCCGTAAACAAAGCGCGATTGCGTTTCTTTTTCGGACAGCCGCAATCAACCGCCGCCGTCGCTCATGAAATAGCACCGGAAAGCCTGTAGAAGTGCGTTCCTGGCGATTTTTTGTATGTGTTTGAGCAGCCGACAACGCAGCAGTTATTTTTCGGCATCGCTGAAGCCCGACAGAGTCGTTAAATCCCGATAAAAACACATCCATCCGTGCACTCGCGTACACGCTCGCGGGAAAACTGCTCGCCCGGACCCGCAAACGTTTCCGAGCCGTGGCGGCAGATGGCGTCGTCGGCGCTTTGCGCATCGCCTATACTGGCGGTTGAAAGATAGTGAGCACAGCACTTGAGTAATGTTTACTGCTTCAATTGAACAGAATTCTATTACTGAAAAACTAGCAATAAGTTGTGTTTTGATGTATGCATTGTGTGGCAAAATCATAGTGTAATCGTAAGGTGTGTTGCAGTGGAGGACTCCAGATTAAGTTTGACCACCTGCGGTTCTTTAATATGCACCCAAATCTAGATACAGAGATGTTCTTTGCATTTTGCCCCCCATTGAAATCTGGCCCTATGGCTGGGAATCGAAACCATGTCCTTGAGCTTCATAGCACACCTTACCTTCTAATCTACCATGGCCCATAAAAACTAGTTACAGAAATTTTGAAAAACTGCATAAAGTGCCGACGATAGCACAGTGTGTTTAGGTTATTAGTATTCATTTCATGGCACCACGCGAAAGTGATGGTTGTATACAGTCATTAATGAAATAATGCTTATGAGAAGAATTTCTACATAAAAGCTTTTGGAGAAATGTATTCCTGACTGTCAATGCAGTGGTCCCACTCTTGCGCCAAATGCGCCAAACTGCGCCAAACGAGATTTGCTGCGCCATTCTGATAAAAAAGCCAAAATGCGCCAAAACGTTGCCTCCGAGACGGCTCGGGCGGCCCGATCTCCGAGGTCATGGCAGAAATTAGTGACAGCGCGTAATGCGTGCGGCAGTAGTCGCCTGCAAACGGGCGTGACGTGTTTGACGAAGCGGCTTAATAAACTGTGATCGCCGTAATCGAAATTTGAATTTGCTTCTCCAGACGTTTTCAAACCGCGCGGCCCATGTGCCTGCTTTCCGTAGTGTGCTGGCGGTCCATCGTGCGCACCCATAAGGGAGAGAAGAGCTCAGGTAGGAGCGCGCGTAGCGTCCACAAGCCAGCTACCTCAGAGATCTCTCCACGCGCGCAGCAGCTACGGGATCGCTTTAATATAAAACATGTGTCGCCATCTAGTGGCTAAGTACGGCACGAAGGCGCTTGCTATTGCGCTCTTTTTTCTTAGCACTGTGAGTATAGTGCTGTGAGTTTTGGCGGCCAGGGACTCATTAAGGCTGGCCTGGCTCTGAACAACATCAGCGATATTGAGTCTGGCCAGGTCCTACTCGCTGAAGCCAATTCTATACTTCGCGACAACTTTCTGTGGCAGCACAGCCAAAGCTACGAAGCCGAATCACGCACTTTTTACAGCGAAAGCTGGCTAGGAGAAACGAAAAACCGCTCGGCATCTGTGTCACGAGCGGTCTCCATTGGCTGTGCTATCAGTTACGTCTTTCTGAGCGCTGTACCATGGCGCGCGAGCTTGTATACGACGCTTGCAGGGTCAAATGCTTGCAGCAACGGCGCGCCGAAGAAGCGGCGTTGCGGGCAGAACAGCGTCTACGTGATGACTGCGAACGCCCGCTTCGGGCGAGAGTTTCTCCAGTGGCACTTTGGCTTCGGGTGCGAGGTCTGTGACCGCCTGTGGTTCGACCACAACCTGGCAACGATAATTGTGGAAGGCTTCAGTGCAGCTTCGGGTTGAACCCACTGCTAAGCACCGGGGCCGCACATTTCAGCTTCGCTGGTTACCGTATTTACACGATTGTAGGTCGACCCATTTTGTCTTAATTTGAAATCCGAAGTTGGGGGGTCGACCTAGAATCGAAAACTAGTTTCGGTTGTAAAGTCTTTCTGAAAATGATCCCCGCGTGCTGCCGCGAAGCTAGCTTTCCTGCACAGCTTTCAAGCACTGCAGTGAAGCCACCTTGGCAGACCAGAATTCGACCTTTGTTTCCTTCGGAGACATCGTAAATAATTTTTTTTATGAAATGTACTCGAGCTCTTTTTTTCTTATTTTGCCTTGCGATATTAGGGGGGTCGACCTACATTCGAGTCGATTTACAATCTTGTAAATACGGTAACCATTTGTACGGAGTACTTGGGCGGTGATTTTTTTTTACTACGCTGCTGCATGGAGTCCGCGAACGCTAACTTTTATATACTACATAGCATAAAAGAAAACATAAAAACAAAAGATGTAGTTATTATTTTCAAGATCGTTCGCATTGTTATCAACAAAGCTTATTCCGTGCGGGAGTTTCGTTTTTTGCTGTTTTTAGTTTTCTGGTGTCATTTCACTTTTTTCCTGCCCCGGTAAACAACGATGGCGTCCTTCGGTTGCAGCAAGTTCACATCGTGGCTGGTGAGCGAGGATGAGTGCGTGTTCGTTGGTGATCTGTATTCATCGAGCAGAAAGAAAAGAAGACAGCTGTGCGTCGTCAAATGTTTTGTTCCCCGCATGTGCTATCACGGAGAAAGTTGTGTGCGAGTGATACCATCAGCGCAAGTGGGTCTCTCATTGCGATAGCCACCTTGAAAGTAACAGCGGTGATCTGTCAGTCTTCAGCAAGACCAGCTGCTTGAAAGCTAAATTGCGATTCGAAACTGTACTTAAAAACAATGACCCTTTTCATAAATTGCGTTCAATACGTGGTCGGCATTTCGGTTGCCTGATATTGCTGATACAATCACGCTAAAGATCGTGTACTGTAACACCGTACCCGTCCGTGTCTACGGCGGGAGCGGTTCTTGGCACTTTGCGATGACAGTGATTTTCGAGGATAAAATCACCAGTGCAAAGCTTCGCCTGGGCAACAAGCGTGTTCATGTCTATTATGCGGCTAACTGCCAAAACAACGTTCTTGACCGAGTAAGGAATGCGTTTCACCCTGCTTGGATTTACCACGGCCGTGGATTTACGAACGTGAGACGCCCGCCTGTCACCGGTCGTGGCCAAGATCATCTGTGACCAATCGACGCCTTCGCGTCCACAAACAAAATAACGTGAGCGTCTCCAGAAAGTTCTTGCGTCTCCAAAAGAAGGAAAACGATGATACCTACCCTGTATTCACCGAAATTTAGGACATGGTTTCTTGCCATTGCACTGAATTTCCTATCACACATTTTCTGCTCGACCTGCCCCCCCCCCCCCCCTTTTTTTTTTCAAAAATAAATCTAACCGCTTCAGTAAAGCTGCTTCCTGTGTTCCTCAGCAATAAAGAATATTTTATTGCCTTGAAAAAAAAAAAACCAAATGCAAGCATTACTGTATCGTGCCCACTTTTACCGCGGGCTTGAACCGCTGGCAGGTTAGCGTTATGCTGGAATTCGCAGAACACAGCAATGATTTCATGTATTTTTCCTTCACTGCTGCGTTCATAAGTATCTCAAGACTTGTCATAGCTTTCGAGTACAGCTACATATAACCTATCTTTTAATACACTATTTCAAAAATAACATGATAAACCTTGGATGTTCGTGCAAAAACGTACATGTTGGATATGCTTGCGAAACCGAAATCGCCCGCAAACGGACTGCTTGGCGTAGTAGCATGTGCAGAAGCTCCGCCCACGTAGCTTTGGCTGTGCTGCCACAGAAAGTTGTCGCGAGGTATAGCTTGTCTGAAAATATGGTGACGCTAGCAGCTGTGAACTTAAAAATTCAAAAGATGTGAGAGGCCATGGTCTCAGCAGCTCCTCAACTGTATTTTTTTGAAATAAAAGTGCAGGCCATTTGTGACCAGGTTGGTTGTTCGCATTTCAACTAAAAATATACAAATTTAGTTATCACCTGTCGTATTTAGAGGCATAGCAGTATTGTTTTAGAGCATGCCAGCATTATTTGGAATGATATTTGTCAACCTAAGTGCTCGAAATCTCTTAAAGTCGTTAGCAGTTTGCGTGAAGTTGCTCCAGAGGGCTCCGAAATTCATATTTAGGTGCTCCAAAACTGCTCCAAAACTAAAATTTTCCTGCTCCGAAGATTGCTCCAAATCACAGTTCGTGAGTGGCACCACTGTCAATGCTGCAGAATTGTATTCGTACCCAGTCAAGTCGTATGCAAGCAAAAAGTGATCTTTTATTGATCGTATAGGTAGTCAAACTGAATGCAGCACACACCACTCCAATATCTCTCAGTGCTCATGTGATCAATAAACGAATAAATTGGTTTGTCCCTCAGTCAATAAACTGAGCAACCAGTTAATAAATAAGATTTTCAATCACTTAATGAACCCACTGACAAGTAAATAAGTAAATAACCAAGTCAGTTAGATAATTGAATAACTGATCAATCAATCGGGAATACAGTCTATCAGTAGTTCCACTGAAAGTGTGTGTTGCTCTTGCCATCAGCACTTGGGTGCTGGCTGGCATTTGAGGGATGTTGGACGAAAGCAATCAGCGTGAGCCAAGGGTGTCAGGAATGTTTGAGCAGAAAAAGCGAAAAAAAAAAAAAAGAAAACAGTTGAAAGGAGTTAGAAAGAACAAATGTATCGCAACATTGCCTTTCGTGACCGAACTGTCACAATGTGTGAGCTGACGGGTGTCGTGAAAATCGGAGCTGAGATCACAGCAGGAATTTGGTCGTGTCAATCTGTCACTGCAACTGGAACTGCCTGGCAAAATTTCGGTTGAAGGTGTCAGTTAAGACTATGCTGTAGAGGCCAAGCACAAGGCACTATCATTGGTGTTATTGTGCGAGACACCCTCTGGTTCGCTCGCCAGCGAGGTCCACATGCCACAAGGCATATTGCTAGACAAAACCAAGTGAATCGAAGAGGCAATTAGGCCAGGGAAAGCATAGAAGGTCTTAATTATTGTCATTAACTGTAATGTAACATTTGCGAGCCAACCACACCACCCTTATCACTGCGCACATGCCCCACTGTAGTTAAAAACAACCATTGATGTCATTTATGCTTTCCCTGACCTAATTGCCTGTTTGACTCATTTGGTTGTGTCTAACATACAATCGACGAGCTCCTCGGAAAAAATTTCCCTTCCTTCGTTCAAGGCATGCTAGTGTGTCTGGAAATTGACACAAATCTTGTCAGGAGACAAACTTAGTTTAGATTAGGTTATTAATAGAATAAGCACTTGTCATTTTCTTATTTTGTAATTGTCAATTTTGTCTGCCTAATGACGTCCTCTTGACAGCACATACCAAGTTTTGCAGGTCCCAGCCTATTAAATGAGGTTATTGTTCACCCAAAATTTGTGCACAGCTATTGCAAGCTTTATGAGAATTGCTACTGCTCTGCTTTTATTTTTGATGGCTCATCCATACTTGCTTGTACAGGCACCCTGTGAAACATTTGCGAGCCAACCACACCACCCTCGTCACTGCGCATGTGCCCCACAACCTCTTTCCAGAACCAGAGGATGGCAACATTGTGGTTCACACAAGGTATACGCTTTGTTTTATGTTGCCAGAGCTAGAGTTGACAGCAACATGTCACTCTACAAATGGAGTTGTGCTCAGGTCACAGAACTCTGAGCTGTTAAGGCACAGATAGACACTCCTGTTTGCAGCGGTAGGGTAGCGCATAAAGCTTAAAAAAAAGTGGCAGTGTTGGCTCTGGTGCTACACAAGGCCATATGATGCCCTAAGTGCAGCCGAGCATCTTCCACCTGAGTTGAATGATTAGGGGAGTGGGCTTGTGTTAACTCTATTGACAGTCTAGAATATACACTGGGTGTTTCAAGAAATGTGTCCAAAATCGTCAAAAACCAGGGAAATGCAGTATTTGCTCTATGCCTTCAGAATTACTTCTGTGGCCGCAGGCATCTTAAGATGGCTGAAGACATCGTTTGGGACAGTAACTAAGAAAGTAAAATTAATTAACTGGTTAATTAGTGGAGTTAGGCAATTATAGTAAATTAGAGAATCGTAGTCCTTCATGTGAAGAACCCATTTCAGTTTTGAGATTTCGAAAAAGGGGCCAGTATAATAGTTGCGAAGTAATAAAGTGGAACTAAATTCAGCGGCAAAACAGAAACTGAAATGCACTACTGCCATATTCTTCTGAAACGTCCAGAACGAGTAAGCGTCGTAATATCAACCATCAATTCTTGTGTGGCATGCGGACTGCGCATGCAGTTATAGCATGCATGGCGCGCACAGAATTATGAACGTGGAAGAACTACACCTCTGTAATTCTTGTGTTGAACGGTGTTGTCCTTCAGGTCATCTTGTTGCACTCATCAGGCTTCAGTTTCGGTTTTGCCAATGAATTTGGTTGAATTTCGTTGCACCACAATAAATACTAGAGGTCATAGGTCGAAAAAAAAAAAATTGGAGCTCACTAAACCTCACTCAAAAAATATATTTTGCTCCACGGGCTCACTCAGATTCAGACTCATTAAATTTTTTGTCGACCGGACTCACTCGGACTCAGATTTGCTAAACTTTTTCTGAACCAGACTTACCCGAACTCAAACTCAGGAACTCAGGAATGAGTAGACTCATGAGTCTGTTAATGTAAAAATAGCTTTTTAGACCATGGTGTCACTGCTATTTAACTCCACTATGTCACATAATCGGTGCTCAATGATATGCCTTTTGATCACGAACCTTGAAATACGTGTTCTCAGTGGTTTCAATCTAGTAAGGATATTTTTATGACAAACGCTAATGACCAGAGATATTTTTATGAAGAACTTCCCGTTAAAGAGTTTGCGGGGGGGATCATGCCCCCCCCCTTCCTAAGTCTCGCGTCTGATCAATAAATATTTATGTGGTGAATGAACAACAGTGCGTTGAGATATTTTTGAATTGACTTTAGTGCAAGTGTAAGGTGATGTAAGGCTGATAGTAATGCTGAAGATGAGTAGATAGGACCATAGGTCGGCAATAAAAGGTGGAACTCACTCAGATGCACTCATGAAATAAATTTTGCGCTTAGGACTCACTTGGACTCAGACTCACTAATATTTTCCTCAACCGGACTCACTAGGACTCAGACTCACCAAAATATTGCTCATACGGACTCACTCAGACTCACGGTCTGAGCCGAGTTTGAGTGAATCTGAGTGAGTCGACTCATGAGTGAGTTTGCTGACCTATGCTAGAGACCGCTTTTTATCTCAAAGCTACGATGAGTTCTTCGCATGATGAACTTCAGTTCTCCCATTTGAAATAATTGCCAATCTTGACTAGTTAAAAAGTTTAATTAATGTAACTTTCCTAATTACAGTCCCAAATGGTGTGTTTAGCCATCTTAAGATGCCTGCAGCTACAGAAGAAGTAATTCTGAAGGAATCGGGCAACTATCGCATTTCTCTGACTTTTGAGGATTTTGGACTCATTTCTTGAAACAACCGGTATTTGCAGGGGTGGGAGAGAGGTGTGCTATACAGGATTCCCCAGATATCTCTAGCCAGAGTTCACTGACGGCCATAGCATTTGGCCGGGTGTGCTCCCTCAACAGGACAGTCACAGTGATGGTGGCTGTAAAATGACGCATGTTTTGCTAACAGCAACACAAGCGATAACTGCTGCGTCTGTTTATTGCTCTCATGAACCACCACGGAGGAAGCATATCATTTGTATGCGGAACATTAGTAACGTTAGGGGGGGTGCTACAATCGCAGTGTACAAGGCACGTAAGTGGGCATGTCAGGTGGTATTTTTTTTTGTATTTTGCAGGCATCTGTACTAAGCATAAAAACACTAGTACATAATTGATAGAAAGTTGGAAATTGTCTAATGGAACGTTTTGCGAGTCGATCTATAACTTTCTCATTGGAATTTTTTGCCCAGCTGTGTTGCTTCAAAACCTAGTTAATTAAATATGGCTAATTAGGCGATTAAGCATAAAACAAAAAATAGCGAGACCCTTTAGAAAATTCAGTCTGGCAACATGGGTCGGGAGCTCTGCCGCCATATCTTGTTCACTCGTGCGAGGCGGCGGTGCTACAGGCGGGGCAGCGGCGGCAGCGAGAAGTAGCAACGCACGTCGACAATGTCCCGCGAGAACCTAGAGTGGCTTGCGGGCTTGTCGCTTATTCCCGACAGCTTTTCTCAATGGAGTGCTGACGTCTACTGCGCCAGGCAGAGCGTGTCTGGCCCCTTGAGCCACACGTCGCAGCGCAGCTACAAGCTGCATTGCGAATCTTACACGGACCCGTGTTCGGTCCGTGTAGCCCGGTTGCCAAAGCGCGGATAGTGACCTTGTATTATTGTTTTTTGCTTCTTTACTGCTGCGGTTGTAAATATGTTACCCTGTGTCGTGTGTAATGTGGCATCTCCTGTGCAGTACGGCGCTTTTTCGCATATATGTTTGGCTACTGTACGAGCAGCGCCGCTCACTGCACGTAACTATACGCGTAGTGTCCAATTCGCAATAGTATGAACATTGTGGCGGCAAAATGCGACAATTTATCGGTTCTTTAACTGATTTAGTGTGCTTATAAGGCCCTACGGTCAGCCACTTACGCAGGTTGTCAGCTATGCGCCTGGTAGCGGAAGCGCGCTGCGTGCACGCCCTTCATAGCTATTACCTGCACCGGCAATGCTGACCGGTAACAGTGATAGTTGTAGGGCGACAGTGGATTGAGGAAGCGTCGCATCGTAAGCAATGGTTCGCTCGCAGGGCATTTAAGAAGTGGCAAGAGGCGCTGTGCATGCGGCACATGTGGTCAGTGTTTTAGAAAAGTGCACTTACTGTTCCGATGATGAAATGTTGATTGTTTACAAGCACATCCGAACAGCGATTTGGTCGAAAAATAAAGCGGTCACTTCTGTCCAGCCGTACGTACGTACAGGCCCAGCTATCGAAGAGGTGACGAATAACCGCACAGCATATCAATCGGTACGAACGCAGTTATCAGCCATACCGCATACCCCATTACACTAGGTCCAATGTAAGCACGAGCTAGCACATGTTCGTGCGTCTGACGGTACGCTCTTGGCGCATTTTAAAAGTAAACACTCACTATTTCAATACGCGAATAGGCTAACGCACGGACGCACGTACAGCCACCCATTTTTTAACCTGAACACGCGAGCATCGACCGCCGAGTCTGTAAGCGCCTGTTCCGGGCGTCCTGGTGGTTGGTTCTCGGAACAGCCTAGCAGAAGACAGCTGCATAGGACTGTTCATCGCAGGCATGCATGTATTCTTGTTCATTTCGTCGTTGTGCTCCGTTAAACGCCGCTTATCGACTGGGCGGTCGACGCTCGCGCGTTCAGGTTAAAAAAAGGGGCAGGTGTACCTTGTTTCCGTGTTCATCTCTGACGCTCCGTTGGCGGCAGAAGGGAACACAGCAACACGACAGCATTGCCAAGGCTCGCCTACTGGTCAAATCCGTACACAGAAAACCACGCAAGAGGGATTGCAGCGAGTCAGAACTGCCTGCTGCGATTATCGCGTACTCGTATCAGCTGCGCGCATCGCCGTGGGTGAACAAAACATGGCGGAAAAACATGTTTTCGGTTTCATTCGATAGGTGGCGCTGAATTTTCTAAAGGGTTTTGGTCATGATGCCGAAATAATCCTTCTAGGGGACATGAATGC
>JALIZH010024273.1:0-31815 GCA_030522465.1 Rhipicephalus appendiculatus
TGTGCTTTCTTCGTCCTAATCTATATATTCACTTTCGCTCCTGCGACAAGTGCGCCTATGTATTCACGTGGGATGCTATTCAAGTACGCTATCCGAGCACGCTAGGAAAGCACACCATATCCTTGTATAGTATATAGAAAGAAAGAACGAGTACAAAGAGGGGGAAAAAGAAATAAATATAGACAAAGAAAGGGATGAAAGACAGAGAAAGAAACCGACACAAAAAAGAGATAGAAAAACAGAGCACAAGACAGAAAAAAAAAGGAATAAATACAAGCAAAGAAAGAGAGAGAATGAATTAGAAAGAAAGAGGATGCGGGAAATAGAGAGAGCGAGAGAGAGAAAGGGAAAGAAAGAAAGAAAGAAAGAAAGAAAGAAAGAAAGAAAGAAAGAAAGAAAGAAAGAAAGAAAGAAAGAAAGAAAGAAAGAAAGAAAGAAAGAAAGAAAGAAAGAAAGAAAGAGAAGGCAGGCCGCCCAGCCCCCCCCCCTCTTCCTGCATGTTTTGCACCACATGTGCAAAGCTGCCTTAATTTTTTCTTTTTGTTTTCTCCATCCACACAGCACATACGCACACTAAGGGGAAGTAGCTGAGATTTGGTCATTTAAACATTTATATCATTGGAGAATTCACATTAAGAAGAAGGGAAGGAAGGGAAGTGAAGGAAAGAAAACTTAAGAGAAACTGCAAGTACTGTGGAATTGCGCGATCATACCAGACAAGTCGTCCTCTTCCTCTTCGGCTTCCCTCTGGCGGCAGAAGTGTTGAGCTGGCTACCAGTCGCTCTTAAAAATCTATATCCAAACAAATAGGACAGAGCCCCGCATGTGACAGGGAACATGTGCTTCCCATTGGTAACAAGTAAAGGTTATAACGCGCGTGTTTTAAAGACGATAGTCTTTCTTGGGATACCTAAACGGAGAAATTTTGGTCTGTCTGTCTGTTTGTCGGCACGTCACACGATTGAGCTAGTTGGCCAAACTTTAACCCCTGCCTTACGACCTCCAATCATGACCAAGAAGCATGTGTTCATACGGGTGAGGCGTGGGCAATTAAAAATCAAATATTACGCATACCTGAGGCACAACATCAATACCTTAGTACTATTCACAGTGTTCCTTTAAAACAAAATCTATAGATACGTAATTATAAAGATCCTAGTGTTTATTACGCGGCGCTGCTGTGTACAAAACAAGTCTCCGCCCAGTGATTTAACTTCGACGCTGTGGCTGGCTGTGGTGCTGCCACCTGGCAGCAGCATTGTTCAACACAAGCCGATGTTCCCCGGTAGCGCTGTAGATGGCGTCCTCTTCGGTTTTATCAATGCCAGCCAGATGCGGCTGATTCATCGTAGAAGAGCGCTGTCTCAGGCAAGGCAAAACATATATGGCCGCTTGATGAAATACGACCCACTCTACAAGACATGATCAGAGAACGCAGAGAAAAAGACCGACGACCAAATTTCAGCGGAGAAACGCCGGCGTCCGTCTAAGCGCGCCCGGAAAACGTCCGAAAAACGAGCCCAGCCGCTAGCCCGGCTATTAAATTGTGGTACTCATGCCGCTCATGCAGTGCAGTCGGCACAAGACTATCGTCTTTCGACGACATTTGCAGCGAAGCACGCAGATACGCGGCCAATTTTTTTATTATCTCAAGTTATATTTAAACTTTATATGTAAAATTTAATGACAGTGTAGTACAATTGATGGCCACGGTGGTAGAATACTACCGTGCCAATGGCTCATAAACAGATGTGCCCTTTCTTCAGGGAGTCTACAGTGGTTGTCAGAATAGGACATTTTCCTAATTGACTCGGGCAACATTGACCTATCCTGCCATCTATTATCAGTTGGGCTATAGATGGACAATGTCTCCGCTCTCGTGTGGTAGAGTGCACATTCGTGCGTATAGTTTTCTGTTCGCAGATTACAACCGACAGCTAACAAAAACAAGGTTAAAGGGGCCGTGACACGGTAACCCAACAATTTGTAGTTTTCAGCAAAAACTAGAAGTAGAGGGTCTGTTACGCCTATACAGATATGGAAAGTGGGCCGTAAAAAGATAATTCAGTGCAAAATAGGCCCTAAAAATATCCGGCTGTAAGTCCCGCCCACCACCGGCGACCGCCATTTTGTCATGACACCTAGCTGTGACGTCACGTGCAGCAAGGAGCGGTGCCGTCGTCTTCTACGACAGTTTCAGCCGCTGCAAATAGCTCAATTTCAGTGCCAATCAGAAGAAAGGTGAAATATCTCGATTTCACGCACAGCTGACCACGGAACAATATCGTTCGCCGTAATGCAGGCGCTGGCACAGCTAGCTCCTTGTTGCTTTTCGGCTTGCGAGTGCGCCAGTGTTGCCCGACTCTCAGGCAGCTGGCGTGCTCGTAAAATATTGATTAATAAATTGAGTACTCGTCCAAATGCGCTGAAATTTCGCCAGCTTATTTGTAAATGCTTAAGGATTAACCACCATAACACAGATTATGGTAGAAGATTGGGTGTCATCACCCGGCCCTTTAAAAAAAATTAGTTTCACCGCAAGGGTGAATCAATGAATGCGATAGCAACAAACTGTAATGTTATACGAAGTGAGGCTGGCAGCTAACTCGTTTGGATCCGATCTCATGCAACTCTACAAAACGCCGGTTTAAGAGAATGCAGCCGCTCCAGGGGCACTCTTCGCACATTCTCTTCGCGTTGAGAGCGCAGCACGTAGAAGGGTATGCGAGCCACCCGATGATGGCTGCCGAGATAGCGAGAACACGCGCGCGCCAACGACGACCGCCCTCGTAAAATCAAAGGTCGCAGTTACTGATCGAGGTTTCCCCCCACCCCCAACCCTCGCATCTTTTCACACTCGTTAAAGACGGGCGGGGCGTTTTCCTCTCTGCTTGAGCATTCGACGGCCGGTGTAACATGGGTGGGGGGGGGGGGGGATTTTGTTGCATGCGCCTCGGAGCGATGGAAATGGGCCGGCTCGTTCGATCTCCGCTTTAGCCGCGTTTGTCGCCCGCGCTCGCGCGCTATTACCCGCGGGTAGTACGTACGATGCGCGGGGGGATCTTATCGATTTGGACTTTATACGCGACATGACGGCAACGGCGACGGAAAAAACCCGTTGAGACTGTCCATATAATTGCTATCGCAATAATAATAAAAAAAAGCTTACAGTGCTTCAAATCTCGGAAAGCATTGCGAAGAAAACGGCTGCAAGTATTGAATGGAAGTTACATTATCATCTGTTCTCATCCATAGAAATGCTGTCGTATAGTTGAGAAGTTAAGAAGCTGCTCGAGTGTTATTTGAGATCAAAGAGAATTAACGCTAGTACTTACAAAGATTAGCGATATCATAGCGGGTAGCCTCGTGCCGTATGCCTGCAACACGTACCGCTTTGTCTAACGTGTAAATGACTATCACTTGCTTCAGTGGGCGGCAATGTACTCGCGTAGCGCGCTTTGCCGCTGGCATTTCTTTGTAGAGCTCCTGTACGTGAACCCCAAGTACTGGCCGTGACGGCGCCTTTTTTTCGCGACCACACGTTCCTCTCTTTCTTTTTCTTTCTTTCTTTTTCTTTCTTTTTCTTTCTTTCTTTCTTTCTTTCTTTTTCTTTCTTTCTTTCTTTCTTTCTTTCTTTCTTTCTTTCTTTCTTTCTTTCTTTCTTTCTTTCTTTCTTTCTTTCTTTCTTTCTTTCTTTCTTTCTTTCTTTCTTTCTTTCTTTCCTTCTTTCTTTTCTTCTTTCCTTCTTTCTTTTTCTTTCTTTCTTTCTTTCTTTCTTTCTTTCTTTCTTTCCTTCTTTCTTTCCTTCTTTCCTTCTTTCTTTTTCTTTCTTTCTTTCTTTCTTTCTTTCTTTCTTTCTTTCTTTCTTTCTTTCTTTCTTTCTTTCTTTCTTTCTTTCTTTCTTTCTTTCTTTCTTGTACAGTGACTATATATGCTCCTCTGTAATCACACAGTGCTAATGGAGCCAGAAAAAAGAGTTCCTGCTATCTTTAGTCACGGCAGATTGCACTTGTGAATAGACAGTGTAGAACGGTACCAGCCACCGTGCTCTTGAGCCACTTCTTGCTCTTCTGTCTCCCGCGGTGTATGAGTGGTTGCAGTGCTCGGCTGCTGAAAGTCGTCCTTAGGCAGCGGCGGTCGCACTTAGGTGGAGGCGAAATGGTAGAGGCCCGTGTACTGTGCGTGTCATCTCAGTGCACGTTAAAGTACACCAGATCGTCGAAATTTTCGGGGCCCTCCACTTCTGCGTGCCTCATAATACTAATGGCTGCTTTGGTATGTGAAACCCCGAATATTATTATTATCTTTATAACTTATATAGTTTAGCGAGTATGTATAAAAATAATATTTTGTGGGATGCCTTGAAAACACTCCACAGAAAGCTTTGACTTGGCGGCGTTTTTTGGCTTGCTACGGCAATCGGGAAGTTTTTGTTGGCTTTATAGAACGACATTCTAATCAGTTTTAGTTACTCACGTTTAAGTTCCACCTCTGAATAAATGCGCAGACTCGCGCCGTCACCGCAATGAGTTTTTAGGTCAAACGTGTGTAACATTTTGTGAGCACTAAGAGCACGTCGAAGACGCTGACAGTCGTGTGCAAAGCACAAGCAGCGGAACTGACAATGTTGTTCATTTCATAAGCGACCGAGGGTTTGTATTCAGGTGTAGCGTCACGTCAGCAGTGGTGACGAGTTCCGATTTTACGTTGCGTGGTCAGCGATCTCTTTTTTTTTTCTTTTGCAGCGAATAACTCGGAGCATAATGTGCGAAGACTTTCGGTACTGTGACACTGCTTCAAAAAACATTGGTTCTGCACCGGGTTTGGCAAGTAGAATTCATCAGAGAGGGTGCAGTACCTCCAGGTCCGAACGCGTTTCGTGAAGTTCTTCGCGGGTAGGAAAGTACCTCGGGACGTTAAGTCGCTATAATCATTTTTCTCCAGTACTCCAGTACTTTTTCTCCAGTCTTATTATGTAAGAAAGACACTTACAAGTTATCATGCGGGCAGTGATTAAAACACGTCGGAAGCGCAACTGTTGAGCAGGATAGCTTCTTATCCGTGCTCGTCACGAGCTCCCGTCTGCTTGCAACACGGCATACAACAACAGGTTGGCAGGACACTGTTGCACAGTATTACCAATAACCACGTGCGGTGACGAAAATATTGACTCTGCACAAGCCTGCACATGTGTGAACGTGGATTCCTCGGCGCGCACGTGCTCCGGCTGCGTGGCTTGGCCAGCTGATGGCGGTGGAGAGAGGCTTTTCGTTGCTGTCGACTAGGACGCACTGACACAGGAAAATATTCTATTACGCCTTGTGCTAAACTGAGTTATGGAACAGCATAGCCAGCCGGTGTGAAATCTGGCTCTTTATCCTTCCGTTTTCTCCTCCTCCTCCTTCTGAGATCAGGAAATTATATTTCATAGGAATGAACTACTTGAAAGACTAACGTAGTAAATTTTTCCAATGTCACATTTTTATTTACAGACCCTGTGAATGCCACCTGCGAGACCCGTATTGCCGTGGACTCCGCATTTTTTGAATCATTTGGTGATAAGAAGAAACTTGTGGAGTATTTGGCCGTCCTAGTAGCGTTTGTGAGTTGACAATTATTTTGGCATAGTGAAAATGTGCGCTAAATAGTTATGCTACACATGTATTGAAGTATAAACACAAGAGAACACCATTTATTCTAAATATTAATAATTGTTTGGGTTTCACCTTTACTCAAAGCACATCATGCGTATACAGCCATGTAATTTGTTTGTAATTACTATAGAAGGAAATCTGATGGCCCGCGTACTTAGATTAAAGTGCACGTTAAAGAACACCAGAAGATAGAAATTTCCCGAGCCCTCCACTACGGCTACCCTCATAATCACGTCGTGATATTTCGACGTTAAACCCTAACAATTATACTATATTTATGGAATGTGATGCCGGATGCTCTTGTAGGCATGAGCATGCCGGAATATAGTAACTTCACGGTGGCATTGTTTTCAAAGAACCGAAACATCTTGAGGACCGCCTGGCTAGCTGCGGTCCATTTGTCAAATTGATTCGTATTGTACCAAAAACAGCACGCAAAGGACAAATTTTCCTTAGTGTTACGCTAGAAGGACGTTTCAGTCGGGATTATTTTTGCATGAGACTTACATAAAAAGTACGGGCCAGTCGCAAACCTTGGAGGACACATGACAAAGAATATGCTCATTCTGTGACAGCCTCTTTTCTGTTACTCCTTTTCAGCTCTTGATCATTCATTGCAGAGATGGTGGCACATAGAAACTTAATTCAAAGGTGGTGAATTGAACATAGGTGAATAAAAACCTTGTACCATGATATTACAAAAGCACTACTTGTGCAGCCATATCCCCACGTTTTATAGGGCAAGCCTCACTGAGGTTCAGCAGAGCAAAATCTCGAGAACACATACTCCCGCCGTGATTTCCACAACAACACGATACCCGTTGGGAAGCTTGAATAGGTAGTGGCTACGTTTGTCTCTAGGTATAATGGCGTTGGGAAAATTATGACCGCAGCACTATCAACTTTTACATAAGTTTATTTGAATAATGTATTACCTTCTAGCTTGTCGAAACACGTGTATTAGCGGTTCTTTGCTTGGCTGCAATATGGGAAGCTGATGGACGTGTGCCAAGAAATGTCGGTAGATGCGCCGTCGAAAGACATATTTACGTAGATATCATAACAAGAGCTCCCTTTTATACCCAAATAAATCTCCCACAGGGCAGGTAGATTGTCTTTGCCTATTATAATTACCTACGATTTTTTTTTTGCATTTTTTTGGTAGCCGTGCTGATGCGATTTGAGAACTTCATTTAACTGAACTCTTATTAGCTCCAGCTTCAGTCTGTGTGAAGACTCAAAACAATCCAGGATGTTTTCCAGATTTTAGACACTTATATGCAAAATGTAAGAAGTATACGGGGTAAAAATAATATCTAAACATGCCCTTCAAATGGACGCTCTAACATCGTCAGAAATTTCTTACCATAAGTGTTCAATCAGCATTTCATAGACTAGCAAGATGTCTTTCTACAAGACATTGATAGTAGTTTTCGGAAAGCTTTGTGTTGTGTGGCAATTTCGCGGTAAGTGAACTGTAAGTTAGCAAGGTCCATGATCGGGCTCTTTGCAAGGTGGTTCATGTCAGCTTGGCGCAAAATAGTTTCGACAAAGGACGAAATGAGTGCGATACACATAAACGCTAATGTGAGTGCGCACCGCATTAATGTGTTAGCGCTCGTGTGAGTCCCATTCATTTCGTCCCTTGTCGAAAACTTTTTTCGCTAGGACTACATCATAATAAACTGCACTGAGTAGCTATTACCCTTTTTTTAATCAAAGAGATCTTCTTCCGTGCGCTACGAGTGGAGCACTTTTTTTTAACTGCTGTTTGTTGTCTTCGCTGAAAAGTGCAGGATTGCAACGCAGCCATCTATTTCATACTCACCCATGAAATTTACGGGGGGGTATAGGAGAATCTAAGTGTAAAAGATGGTTTTTACCTGATGTCATGAACATGATTGTGGTATTGCGCTCGCCACATGAAGAAGGATGAACAGGTGACAGAGCAGGCATGCGAGGACAGTAGATGACTACACTAACGCGCAACATGCTTGCGAAGGGGAAATAAAGAAACACATTCAGGCAGAGTCCATCTCCTATAGCCGTCCGCATTATGCGATAGCAGGTTATGTTCAATGCTTGACACTGTCTCCAGGGTCGGTTTACTTTGTTGTGACTTTGCCTGGTGCATCGGCGTGCCGACTACAATAGGCCGATCTTTATAATAATGCAATAGTGAAATGCACCTTACTGGTGAGACCAACCAAGCGGGTTCTCCACAGCAGAAATTATGGAAAGGGAAAGAAAGAGACGCTTATTTATTCAATGAATTGTGCTCCTGGTGAAGAGAGGGTGGGGCCGTATGTGTTTTGTACTTGGTTATTAACCTAATGCTGGTTGTTTCACTAGGTAGTTCTGCAGAGAGGTTCTTGTGTAGGTAAAAAGGGCGCATTTACAGGTACTTTATATGGGGGCAGAAACCATGGACGTCCACTACTGAGAGGACAGGACATTTTGCGTAATGTTGGGCTTTCCTACTAGCAGGCAGACGATAGCTGGAAGTTTGCCTCCACCGTCGAAGAATGCTACCACACTGAAGTGACATAACATTAAAAGGAAGGGTTAAAAGCTCTTGAAGCGTCATGATGGCTCACGTCGACAAGAACCATCTGGTGACCTTTGACCGAGTTAGACTCCAACCGGCAAACAGGCAGACTTGGATCTGCGGCCGTATGCGTGCTCCGAAGGTTCCTGGCTTCCGTACCTGACGCTAAGTACGCAGGGGTGGGGACAGCAACGGGCGATATCACCCGCCACAGCCGAGACGTAGTGAAATTGGCTTGCTCGGCATCGAAAGCAAGTAAGCGATCACAGACCATGCGTAGTTGTTCATTCTTTTATTGCGAGAGAAACTGTGGACACTGCCAGCGCGTTTTTGCCGTCGGCGCCGCCGTGAGGTTACGTATAAAGTCCAAATCGATAACACCGTCACATGCATCGTTCTTTCTATACGCGAATGAAGGCGTGCGAGCATTGCCGGCGGTGAGGAAACGCGACAGCCGGCTTTTATCGCGCCAAAGGCCCATGGGGTGGGGAGGGAGGGGTGGCTGCTTAGCTCCAGAAGACTCCTCACTTCGCTCGCCAGGGGCGCGTTCGCACGCGCCTGATCATTATTGTTAAGGAATCAGCAGACTGCTCGTACTTTTGTACGTGATGTTCTCACCACTCGGTTTGTGATGGTCTGACAGACAGCACGAAGGTCGCTTCACTCGCTTCAGCAACCGCGTTTCTTTACGCCGGCGTTTCGTCCAGTTACGCGGAGTTAAATGATAAAGGAGTTAGCTGCTAGCTTCAGTATACCATTCTGACTTGTTGATACCGCATTTGTTGCATCACCCTTGCAGCGAAACTGTGAGATTTTCTGCTTCCGTTGAACTGTGAGGCGCTCTCAAAGGCTTCTTCTTGGAGGAAGCCTCTGCATGTTCATTTTTCCTGCTTGGAAGCACATGTTGCTTATATAATTCCAGATTTATGCTTGCGCATCTGACATGTTTTGCATATAAAATTTTTATACGTTTCGCCCTGTGAAGTCTAGTTCTTGCTTGTTTCACTAACGATATTGTATTTTTTCGATTACTTTATTATCTTCGCGCGACACTCTAACGTATGGGACGTCCACCCTCATTTCCCTCAACTTTGTACTTCTTCACGACGTAAAGTCCCTCCCATGCTTAGCGGGCAAAAAGAAATTGACTGGTCAGGAGAGGTGCGTTAAGGGTCGGCTTCTCCGTATGATCGGTAACTGAAGCTGCCACAATCACCGGCACCCATGACTGTACCCACTAAGTTTTACGTAGAACTCTCGAAACAAAAGTGGTTGACTGACAAAGCTTGAACGCGCAGCAAACGTCATCGTCAAACAAAGAAAGCTGTCCCTAGGCTTTCATTGTGCTGCAGAGTGTCTCGGATTACGCACAGAGCGAGGACAACAGGATACACTAGCGAAAAAATTAGTCGACATTTAAAAAAACTAAACTCCCGGGATCAGCGATTTCCAGTTTTGAAGCAAATTCCCCAAAGTGTCTGTACTTATGATCACGGGTCGTTCTTTTTTTTTTCCTCGTATGATGTGGTCTTACGGAAACTTTAAAAGAAGAACCGAGGTCTTGTGAAAGTAATTGGACAGCGGATACGCTGGTAATGTTGTAAAATCAGAAATTTAACGTAGCGGGACATCAGCTTCGTGCATACTTTACAGGCATAACCGCTGCGACCGTAGCTATTTTTGCAGATGCGACTAAAGTATAGGCTTTTCTGAGGAGGGTTCTTTGTTTCCTTCCTTCCTTCCTTCCTTCCTTCCTTCCTTCCTTCCTTCCTTCCTTCCTTCCTTCCTTCCTTCCTTCCTTCCTTCCTTCCTTCCTTCCTTCCTTCCTTCCTTCCTTCCTCCCTTCCTCCTTTTCTTTCTTTCTTTCTTTCTTTCTTTCTTTCTTTCTTTCTTTCTTTCTTTCTTTCTTTCTTTCTTTCTTTCTTTCTTTCTTCTTTCTTTCTTTCTTTCTTTCTTTCTTTCTTTCTTTCTTTCTTTCTTTACCTTCCTTCCTTTCTTTCTTTCTTTCTTTCCATTGTAAACGTCGTTACGCAATGGCAGGGGCCAAGGTAAAAGCTGCTATAAGCAGCAAGCTCTTAGCCCCCGGTGCTATATGGTGGCAGCAGGCGGCGGAGATGGCATAGGTGACATGATTTAGTTTTAGAGTCAGGGATTTCATCTACATTGGGTGACATCAGTTACATAACATTTACCAGCTCAGCAATTACGAAATAATGTATAGTATGTAAATATCAGTACAGGTGTCCGTATCAGTCGCTTATCGGACAATGTAATTTGACAGCATGATCAAGCACATATTTCTTAAAGGTAGCGGTAACTTCCAACAACAACAAAAACTAACCTAAGAGAGTGACCGAATGAACGAAACCAGTTGAGGTCGTGTTACGTTTGAGGTTTCCAAGTGAATTCAGCCATCTCGGTAATTAGTTTTTTTACCATTTGCATGCCATAATTTGTTCTTGTTCGGGGTATAAACCATAGTTCAACTTGACGGGTAGAATAGATAGCCGTGTTTTTAGGTAGACAGGCTATTTCGTTAAATCCGCAATTTTTCGATTTTATATTGGAGTGCCATACACGAAGCAGGAAACGAGTGTATAAGGAATAGATAGGGGGGATGTTGTACTGCATTTACAGGTACTCAGTGTGATGCTGGTGTGATACGTTTCCTTTCATACGCATTATTTTCTTGTGTAATAAGTGTATTTTTTTAAGGTTAGATTCAGTTGTAGTGCCTCACACGAGGTGTGTGTAATTGATGTGAGTTGCAAATATCCAGTGATAGAATAAAAAAGTAACAGTTTCGCCACTAGGGCGAAGCAATGAATGCGATTGCAAGAAATTAGAATTTCACATGAAGAACGACAAGCGGATCGATACTTGCCGCGCGCCACCGCAGCACAAAGAAGGACGCTCGAAAAGGCGCATAGGTATACACAGGACAAGCGTGAACTAACAACTGTCACAGTTGCTACGTGTTTGTATTTGAGCAACGCGCTGCGAGTGTCCACTATGCAGACGCCGACGCTGTTGTTGTTGTTGTTGTTGCCTCTGACATGGCTCATACCCACTCTGGGGGATTGGCCAAGGATTGATTATATGATACTGTTAGACTTTTCGACGCTGTTTGATGCTTCTTTTTCTTTTAAACTGCGGCACGTGGAATGACCGCTCTGCGTCTCCTGCCACGCGGTGGCGTCTGAAGCCAAGTGTGCCCGGTGTTCTTTTTTTTTTTCTACATCATGAGCGGTACAGAAGGGAGCCACTTTTTCGTGTGCGTCACAAGGGCAGTTTTCAATTGGAAAGGAACTGTAAAAGCGTTGTGTGATAGAAAACACGCTCAAGCTGTTCCGAGATCTGCGTACCGCGAGCGGCAAATGGTACATATGAATAGCTCGCCATTATGTCGTTGGCACAAGCATGGCGTGTGGCTGTGTTGGCTAGCACAGCAGGATGCAGAGCGAGGGGTCACTGGTTCGAATCACCGATCGGGTGCTTTGGAATTTTTTTTCTCCTGATTTATTTTTTCTTTATGATTTCTTTATATATACAAATACATAAACATATCTATTCATAATACATAAACATATTCAAATACATAAACATATGCTATTCACCGCGTGTTTACAGGAGGTTTTTCAGGGCCCTGATTGGGAAGAGTTAGGGGATAAGAGTTAATGGAGAGTATCTCAGTAACCTGCGATTCGCTGATGACATTGCATTGAGGAGTAACGCGGGAGAAGAATTACAGCTTATGATTGCTGAACTGGATACGGAAAGTAGAAGAGTAGGTCTGAAAATTAATATGCATAAAACTAAAGTACTGTGGAACAATCTTGGCAGAGAACAGCGCTTTGCGATAGGTGGCGAGCCACTGGAAGTTGTAAAGGAGTACGTCTACTTAGGACAGGTAGTAACCGCGGAGCGGTTACTACCTGTCCTAAGTAGACGTAAGGATGGGATGGGGCTCGTAATGGGATAGGGCTCGTGGATGGGGCTACGTAAGGATGGGATGGGGCTCATTCGGCAAGCATTATCAAATCATGAACGGTAGTCTACCACTATCCCTCAAGAGGAAGGTATATAACAGCTGCATCTTACCGGTACTTACCTACGGAGCAGAAAGCTGGAGACTTACAAAGAGGGTTCAACTTAAACTGAGGACGACGCAGCGAGCGATGGAAAGGAAAATGAGGTGTAACCTTAAGATACAGGAAGAGAGCCGAGTGGGTCAGGGAACAAACGGGGGTTAAGGATATCATAGTTGAAATCAAGAAGAAGAAATGGATATGGGCTGGGCACGTAGCACGTCGCCAGGATAACCGCTGGTCATTAAGGGTAACTGACTGGATTCCAAGAGATGGCAAACGCGTGAGGGGGGAGACAGAAAATTAGGTGGGTAGATGAGATTAAGAAGTTTGCAGGTATAACGTGGCAGCAGAAAACACAGGACCGGGTTGATTGGCGCAACATGGAGAGGCCTTTGCCCTGCAGTGGGCGTAGACAGGCTGATGATGATGATGATGATAAACATATCCGGGACAAGACGGCGACGGCAAAAATCGGCCGAGAGTGTCCACATAATTGCTATCTCAATAATAGTTTTACAGATGTTGATAGACGATATCTATTCCTATTGAGCATTCCTGTGATACGGCTAGGTTTTTTAAAGACGATAGTCTTCCTTGGGATACTTGAACGCAAAAATTTTGGTCTTTCTGTCTGTCTGTCGGTAACCCGATTCAGCTATTCGGCCAAAGTGTAACCACTTTCTGAACGCCCAGCCATATTGAACTGGTGTTGCCGTTCATACTTGTCAACATATTCGATCAAAAAAGCAAATACTACGCATACCTGAGGCGCAACATTAATATGTAAGTATCAGGTCGTGTGTTCTTTTATTAGAAAATACACAGATACGTAATTCTAAAATCCCTAGTGTTTTTTAGGCTGTGCTGAAAATGCGAAGCTGTGCATGAACTGCGACGCTTTGCACGAAAAAGCGCTTTGCCGACGATGAAGTGCTGCCTCTGGCAGTGGCCCTTGGTTCAGCACAAGCTCATGTTTTAGATGTGAAGCATCTTATGGCGAAGCTTAATCCGGTGGTGGTGTGCGGCGTGACCACCCCTTACTGCGCATGCGCAAACCCTTTCAAAAAAAAAAAATAAAAAACCCCTCTCACTCCTCTAGGCATCCCCTCCAGGCGGCAACCACACCCTCACTGCGCATGCGCCTCCCCTCCTCTCTCCCCCTCCTACGCTCCCCCTCTCTCCTCTAGGCATCCCTGCCCGCGGCCTCCACACTCCCACTGCGCATGCGCGTCAGACAGACAGAAAGACAAAAATTTTTGCGTTCAAGTATCCCAAGAAAGACTACCGTCTTTAAAAAAAGCATCATATGAATGTTTTGTTGTGAAAGGGGTCTCCTTAACGCATACAGTATTGCGTGAAAGAAGCGTAGAATCGCGCCAGGCGTCGAAATATGTGAATTGCGCAACGAGTGGGTTTTGTAAAGGCCCACCTATTGCAAAGCGCTCACACATATTTAATCATCATCACCTGTAAAAACATCAACAAAGGGAGCAGCTCTGTAGGTTCGCGTGTTGCTATATAGAGGCGTAGTGGGCTCTTCGCTGGTTTGCAAAAAGAATTATGATGCAATAGAAACATAACAACTGTACTTGCAGTAGGCATTCTAGGATAGTTTGAAAACGCCCATTTTACGCGCACAGTTGTTCATTTCCTTACGGAACGGTTGAGGCATGCACCAAGAACCGAAGCTAGGCGAGCAGTTCAGAAAGCGATGCACAGGGCCCGATTACGCTATCACGTTCTACTCTCGAAGGCAGAAGTCAAGCGTCCTCCAAGCTATTCTTGACCGCCGTATGGTTTACCTTTGCTTCTGGTAGTGGCACGATGCTTTCATCTCTTGTATACTGAGCCCGTCTGCGCAGAGGTTGTCGTTGACAAGAAAATTATCATTGCGACGAAGTTCATTGTCTTGTAGGAGATTCCATGCGCTGCATTGCATTGATATCTTGCTGCCGTGCATTCACTTTACCTATGCCCCGCCACGGTGGTTTAGTGGTTATCACGCTCGACAGCTGACACGAAGGTCGTGGGATCGAATCGAATTTTCGATGGAAGCAAAAAAGTTTGAGGCCCGTGTACTTGGATTTAGGTGCACGTTAAAGAGCCCCAGGTGGTCTAAATTGCTGGAGTCCTCCGCTACGGCGTCTCTCATAATCATATCGTGGTTTTGGGACGTTAATCCCCAGATATTATTATTATCACTTTACCTATGCGCAGGTTTTATTATTATTATTATTATTATTATTATTATTATTATTATTATTATTATTATTATTATTATTATTATTATTATTATTATTATTATTATTATTATTATTATTATTATTATTATTATTATTATTGCTGTGCATCAATGTGCTCCGTGACCACAGCTGTAGAGGTAGTAATTGTGGCGAAAGATTCCAAACAGCAACTGCGTAAAATACTCGGGGAGACACTAGTCTACAGATGTACAGCTAGATGACAAAAGGTAGATGACAGGTAGATGACAAAAGAAAATAATGAAGAGCTGGAAACAGAAACATAAAAACGAAGAAGTACATGGTTGTGACTACCCAACATAAATATAAGGAATATTTCACAGAAATACGCATTCAAACACAATGGGTAGAAAATTGTTTTGCACATTTTTTTCATGTTTTCATTGCAAAAAAAAAAAAAAGCCATGTGTGCTAGCTTTGAATACCTGAAGCAAGTGGTACATTATTGCGTTGTTATGTTATCTGGTGAAGCTTTTACATACTTAAGACATGCTGCATGGCAACTGCGGCTAAGCGCAATTTTAGATAGATGGGGTTTGCGCATTGCTAGAAGACACAAGGGTTTGCGCATTGCTAGAAGTCACCTTTTTCACCATCACCTCGGCCGTGAGAACACTTTTGACACTGCACGAATGTTGTAACTCATATTGAACTTTACTGCAAACGTTATTCTGAACATCTGCTTTTTTTTTTCAGACGAACTTAAAGTTTAGGACGTTCCTAAACACGACATTGCGTTTTCAAATGATTGTAACAGGGATTGTGATTTTTCGAGTAAGTTATCCACGTTAATATTGATAGGCTGTATGCAAAAATGAATACGACACAGCTTCAATGAAATGTCGGTACATTCAACGCTTTTACTAAGGTAGACGATATCAGTCCTGCCAGATGTATTTAGAAGCAGCATGACTATTCTTTTAGAGGGCTTTGATGTAAAACAATTTAAATATGTGATAAACCACCACCAGTCCCAGCAGTATTGTAGGACCCTCTGCTTTAAGAACTTACAACCTCCTTCACATTTAAACCACGAGAAAAAGTCAGATAACAGAGGTTGTCAAAATCTTCATATTACCAACATCTTTTAAATGAAAATGTAGACCTATATCTACATCTATGCGCCACATAAAGCGTAGAACGAGTGATTTACTCCATCAGTCATCAAACACTTTTAGCAAAATATCCATATTTTTCAGACTGGCAGAACGCTTTAAAGAGCGCAATAATGCATAGAAGTGGAGTACATTAAATAAAAACATGATGGTCTACGTCTCGAAAAAAAGTTTAAAGTACTCAGCCATTTCGCTAGATTTCTCGGAAAGTGGCAGATTAGCACTACCATAAATGTTTGCTGGATAAATTTAACTTTCGTCATTGGCGGTGCAAGTTTAGTCTTACTACTTTGCAATGTTCTCCAGAACCAGTCATGTGGTATTGTACGTCTATGCATTCTCTAAACGAGACATCTCAATGTCCTGACATGAAGTGAGTATCTTATTAGGTAATATGCTATTAGTAATAAGCTTGAATGATTACTTTTACTTGAGCGAGAGAGAGATAACTCTTTATTGAAAGACAGAGAATTTAGCCAGCGTGTGAAAATCGCTGACTTGCTACTGTGCGTGGGGAAGGGGATTGGGGACTGAAAGACAGAGAAATAGAGAGTCTGTGTTTTACTTCTTTTTTTATTCTATTTTAACTTTTTATATATTTTTTTTACTTTTACTTGAAGTTATCACACAATATGGCTGCCTATGCATTAATAAATAATCCTCGCAACAGCTAAGTTAGAATCGCGAGATAGATAGGCGATGTTTTCCAAAATGTGCGAATAAAAATGCGTTGTAAATAATGGTGGGGAATTCGAAGCAACAGTATGCTTGTCTAAAAAATAATTATTGCAAATATCTTACTCAGCATAGACTTAGAGTCGAAAAAAAAATCATCTGCACTCTCCTAGAGTGGACGCGTGTACTCCTATGTTCCTTTTGTGTTTCACAAGGAATGCTTTAGTGAAACTTACGGTGCCAAAAAGTCAAAGACCGGGAAGTGGAGAAATTATTTAGCTTGTTTTATTTCAGACAATGCTCAATGAGCTCCCATGCTCAATGAGCCACCATACCATGAAGTAATATTCTGGTGAAATATTGGTAAATTCATTGCGCTACCCCAACATGCCACCCGAAAACATCCTCACTACAAAACAGAGAAACCGAAGTGTCGGTTATTCATGCATTGCCTTCGGAGGCGGTAAAGAATAGTTTAATTGACTATTTACTTATAAATTCGTATTGCCTCGTAGTGCATGTGGGGTAATTTGCTCGAATGAATGACATTATTCGAAGGAAATAAAATTGGGGGAAAGGTGGCGCTACCTAATAGTTTTATTTTTTCAGTTTCATTTGCTTTGTGGGATGTTTCCTAAGCAATAAAAACCAACCACACCAGCAAGAAGAAAAAAAAAAACCTGTATGCTGTTGCACTCAACGTGAAAACTGTAGAACGTGAGGGCAGTGAATCGCCTGCCCTTCAGTGACGCTCGCGTTTACGGGCACGCGTACGCTGGCGTTCAAACAAGCAGCCCAGAGGGGATATAACGTTCAGGGTGCAGTCTGCTAAGTGTCCATGGCGGGAAATAAAGAGAATAAAACATTTATTACTGACGGGTTGACTGGGTAGTGGTTGGACCCGCTAGTGCGGAAGGTCTTTGGCTTTTGCCACCGTCCGGAGTTGTTCGGCCAGGGCTTGTGGCCGCGCTGGGTGGGAGCTGGACAGGGTCGCCTCCCACTCGAGTACTGTATGATCGGCGCTCTGAGATTATGTGCAATGAAGTGGCCGTCTATAGACAGAATTTACATTGCGGATTGTACTCTGATGGATCTATCTTGGATAACACATGAGGATTTACAAAAGATAGTGGTTGTAATCGTTACCACACTACCTGCGTTGACTTATCAAATCAGGATCACGTGGGGTTAGAGTGCGTCTAGGGGGGCCTAATGAGTTGCAGGATATAAGTACGGAAAGAAAGGGGTGTGGATCGTCCCGATCAGTGGGAAGTTGCGCTGTGGAGGAAGCACCGGAGGCCTAGTGTAACACGGGTGCCAGGAGGACACTTTCGATTTCGATCAGGGCCGATCTGCAGTGGGCTCGATCCGGATCAGGTGCTGCTACATGGTCACTTTTAATCGCGATCACGCCCCATCTGGATCAAGATGACCGCGATCCGCGCATCACGATCTGGCTTCGTGACCGCGATTTGGCTGACGTCTGTACCAAACTCGATCCGGATTATGTTTTACCGTGTGGCAACGAGAAACTGGTTGATCGCGATGAAGAAGTCTGATTCGGATAGGCCCTGTTCGTGATCAAAAAGCCCCCCTTGTGCGACAGGTAAAAGAGTCCGTGGGCGAAGGCGTGCGAAAGCTTCCCTGGCGCCCATAGCAGGTGTATCGACGAGTGGACACAGCCAGTTGTAGTATTGAATGCGCTAAACGGCCGACCTGACCTGTTGAGAAGTTACGACACGCCGCCTAAAATTTCCGTGTGGAATCGCGGGAAAGGAAACCTTCGTTTATAATGCTGTGGTTCCCTCTCCCCTCCTTTTATTGCGATAGTGATTATATAGACACTCTAGGCTCGTTGTTGCGGTTTACGTCGCCGTCATGTCCCGTATATGTATATGGATGTTAACTACAAAAAACTATAAAGAAAATAAATCAAAAGAGACTAATTCTGATGCTCGACACCGACATTCGACAGTGTGACACCTCGCTGCACGCAGCCTTAGACAACTTTGCAACGCGCCATTCGTTCTTCGGCATAGTAACGGCGAGCTATTTATAGACACCATTTACCGTTGGCGGTACGCAGATCTCGGAGGAGCTTCGGCGTGTTCTTTATCACCAGCGAAATGGCGCGAATGGCATGCTTAAAGCAACGCTCCTACATTTTTCTTTCAACTTGAAAACTGCCCTTGCGAGGCGCACAAAGAAGTGCTCTTTCCGTACCCACTCGCGATGCGGAACGCCGGACACTAAGGCACACGATTCGTCGGACACCACCGTGCGGAAGTAGACGCATAGGGATCATTCCACGTGCCACAGTTTTCAAAAAAAGAAAAGGAAAGAAATATCTAAGCGACCTGGATTGTGCACAGTCGGCACTTATAGCGCGCTGCTCAAACACATAACAACTTTGACAATTTTTTAGTTAGCGCTTGTACCGTGTACGCCAGCGCGTTGTTTTCGAGCGCCCTCGTTTGTGTTTGAGCAGTGGCAGTGGCAGTGACATATCGAGCTGTTGCAGTTCCTAGCTCGCACTCGTTCTGTGTGCGTTCTTTTCGTGCCTCATTTGTGCTTTAGTGCCACTCTGAAAGTTTCGAACTTCTTGTAGTTATTTGTGTGGCATTCCAATTTCTTAGAACATTGATTGCTTCGCCTTCGCGGCGAAACTGTCAGTTTTCCTTTCTCGTCACACTCACAGCTCTCCTCCTCCTCAGCCTTAATTCCCTTGTCCATGCCCTTGCTGTGCTATACTATAAGGGTAACGGGAAATTTTTGAGCTCAAACAAAGACATTCACTAGTATGAGATAGACAGGACGAGCGTTACTTTATTTGAGGCTTCGCCAGCAAATAGATGCAGAAAACACACATTCGCAGAAAGTCAAGTGCATTGTCAAACACGTTTTCACTTCACAGAAAATTATCGAGATCTTAAGTTTCTGCCTTCCAAAGCTTCACCGATGTGTCACTGACGCACACACCCCCTCTCTTCCTGATATGATACGCTTCTAGTAGCTCCCGTACCATCTCATCCCTACCTCTGCCCAGCATCGTTATCACATTGGGTTTCGGCTCACATACCCCCTGCTTGAGCAATGCTCCACCAAATTAGTATTCCCACTCTTTAAAGCCCATGAATTATCAACCACCCGGTCATTAATACAGCGACTCGTCTGGCATATATACGCCTTGCCGCAGGTCAACAGGATTTCTTAGGTAACCCCCCATGCAACAGTTAAAATATCTACCGGTTGTTTTGTGGCGACCACTTTTCTTTCCATCACGAGAAACACGCGAGCTCAACTTGGCAAGCTTCTTCGGAGCGGAGAACACTACCGGTACCTTTTGACGGTTCACCACCTTTTTCACAAGGTGCGCAACCTTATGTACGTACGGCGCCACAACAGGCTTGACCGAGTTCTTTTCTGGGGTTGTTACATTTCTGAACCTAGGCCGTTTAGTTGTTTGCAACAGGGTCTCAGCCACAAAATCCATCCCTGCACATGGTAGCCAGCCGACAACAACCGGCGCACTTGCTTGTGAAAGCTCGACATTATTGCGTGCGGACAAAATTTCGCTAATGCGGACCGCAAACAAAGTTTAGCTACCGCCCTCTTGACCGTTTTTGACCGCGCCGCACGTTAGGGCAATAACTCTTTCTGGGCCCGCGGAGCCTACTCCCCAACAGGCATGATCGCGTGATACCGTAATGTTAATGTCTAAAAAACGTAACCCGGTACGGCAGTTCGTGTGTAAAAACTAAACCTTTCCCATCCATCTAAAAGATGTACAACGTTCTACCACATTCAGGGTACGTCAAATCTGTTATTTTACCAACACAAAGAGGTAATAGTCCACGTACTGGAATACTTTTTGCACGCCTACCCCCCTTGAAGCATCGTTGAAGAACGCGATCTACAAAGGCTGTAGGAACAGCTTGAAATCAAAAGGTTGCGCGAAAATAAGACTCACAAGCGAGGGCACAGGGGCAAGCGGAAACTCACACTACTTTATTCATGGGTGGAGCCACTGAATATAAAAGAAGTAGAAACACTAAGATAACGTGTGCATACGCCAAGAAAGCTACGAGAATCACACATGCGCAGCCCGAAACCCCCCTCTCTCCACTATACAGGCCGACAGAAGGATCACTAACACATGAAGATGCCTTCTGCGATATAGCAAAAGTTTTGAGGACCAACCGTGCGTTCATATTCCCACTTCTACCGATAATCTTAATCTCATTCAACCGAGGATCACACGTGCACGTATTGCAATGCTCAGCTAAATTAGTCCTTTCCTTTTTCTTTACATTTTGCAGATGCTCCCTCGCTCGGTCATTTATGCAGCGCCCCGTTTGGCCTATGTAGACATTTCCGCAGCTAAATGGACTTTCATATACCACTCCGACAGCGCATTTGACGAAGGGCCTGACATGCCTTTTGTTGCAAGGTGCTGTCTTCTTCCCACTAATACGGGAGCAAAGAACGGACAGCTTCTTTGGGGCCGAAAGAACAATCGGCACCCCATATTTCCCAGCGACCTTCTTGAGGGAGTGCGACACTCGGTGCACATAAGGCAGAACTTCGGGCTGCGTCACACGCTGCGCACTGTCGGCTGCTACTAATTTCTTGTGCCCTTAAGCTTTTGTAACAGGGACTCGGCTGCTGCGACAACGACCGAGCGAGGATACCCAGCTTCTCCTAGTCTGCCAATCTACGCAGAAGAACTGTCACGCATCTTGTGATCACAACGACTTTTTGAGTGAAAATTCAAGGCACATCATCACAATAGCACGTTTTACCACTTTTGAATGGGCTGATTCGAACGGAAGCAACCCCTTTCTTTCTCTCGGCTGATACCGCCAGCATACATGTTCTGCACCGAACGTCAAGTCAAGGTCTAAAAATAGAAGCTGATTGTCAGCAGAAGTCTCATGCGTAAAGGATAATCCTCTACCATGCACATTAGAAACCTTTAAGGTGTCATCTACCGTATGCTCGTGCGTCAAGTTAGTGTTAGGCTGTAAAAGGATCAATAAGTCATCCACGTATATAAAAACTTTAAATATCACGGTATTATCCAAAACCCGGTGAAGTTCGCTATCAATAAAAGCTAAAAAGATGTTACAAAGAACAGGTGCCACCGTCGAACCAATGCAAACACCCTTCCTTTGCCAACACATATCATTATCGTAAGAGACAAAGGTGGACTTCAGATAGAATTCTATCAGTGCCATAAAATTATCCACATTTATGAAAGCATCGTTGGTAAAAGCAATTTCACCGTTCATCTCGATACAAGCTGTGACTGCCTTAAACAACTCATGGTGGGGGACTGAATAAAAAAGGTCCTCAGCATCAATCGAAAATCCGAGGCCGACCCAACTGTTAACCTGCAGAAAACTGACCACGTCATTAGAACTTTTCACAATAAAATTACACCATCTCCCGCTAAAGGGAACCATGTGTAGATGTGAAGCAGCGGGCGCTAACGCTTACACTGGCGGCGGCGTTGACGCTGGCGCTCATCGCAGCGTTGCGCAGGAGAGAAAAACTGGGGAGGCGCAAAGCAGGCAGTGATGGAGCAGTGTTTCCTACTGGAACATGCCAATCGCTGCTAATGGGCAATGAGAGACAGAAGACTCCGACTGGACACAGAGACCCGCACTCCGCTTTTAGTTAACGCGCACGCTGCGAATTTTTATTGTTCAACAACGCACAGGAGAAATCTTCCACCGGCACCACCTTGGAGGTCAAGATCCATTGCCATATATACGGGATGGCCAGTGAACGGTTGTGCAGCGCGAGCAGTCGGTTTTTTCAACCAAGAAACTCGCTAGCAGACGCTGCCTGCGTCGGCGTCGCGAGGCGAGAGAGGGGGAAGCGGAGGAGAGGAGAGAGAGGGGGGTGACACGCATGCGCAGTGGGAGTGTGAACGCCGTGGGCAGGGATGCGTAGAGGAGAGAGGGGGAGCGTAGGAGAGGAGAGAGGGGGGACGCGCATGCGCAGGGGGAGTAAGACGCCGCGGGCAGGGACGGAGAGAGGGGGGAGTGTAAGAGGGGAGAGAGGAAGGGAGGCGCATGCGCAGTGAGGGGTGTGGTTGCCGTGGGGAGGGATGCCTAGAGGAGAGAGAGGGGGAAAGGAGGTTTTTTATTTTTATTTTTTTCTTTAACTGTTTGCGCATGCGCAGTAAGGGTGGGCACACCACCACCACCACCACCACCACCACCTCCACCACCGGATTAAGCTTCGCCATAAGATGCTTCACATCTAAAAGGATTGTTTATGGCCAGTCCTTTCAAGTGGCAGAAAAAGAAACTTGCTGACCTGTAACTGCCAAGTGTCCGCTTCAGTAACAGTGGTGCGAAGGGGCGTGTCAACCTTGTGCGTCTTGGCTGTGAAGAACACATTAAGGGACGTTCCCTTAGCCTTTTTTTTATGCGCTTAGCCAACTCAAATAAGTTCATTTGAGCGCACTAATCCCCCGCTTGGCGCTTGACTTGCGACGCACGCACCTTAGCAACACGAAAGTTCTTGTCAAGTGCCTGGGTAGCCTTTTCTTTGAGTAACTTGGTAGGCAGCACAGCGAAGCCTCCTCTTTGTCAGCCTGAAGTAGACAAAGATCATTTTGCTTGAAGTAATTTTGTACGTGGCGAAAGGCGTCACCGGGGATGCTCCCGGGATTTCTGTGCACGTTCTTCATCAGGCAGTCAACACCTTCAAGATGGCACCTTTCTTCGTTCTCCCGTCCGGCTTTTGCGGCTATCTGGCGATTCAAAGCCAAATACTCATGTGGCGGAACAGCCACAGGGTAAGAAAACTTGGTGCCCTTCTCCAAGACAGAGGCCACTCTGTCGCTAATGGTAGCGTCACCAAGAAGAAACAGACGTCCGTTTTTCCCCACCCTGTCCTTCCCGCGAGGCGTCTCCTTCAAAGCAGCGCTGAGAGTTTTCGACCAACAAACCTCGGTCAACTGTGCTGCAATTCGTCGGATAGCCTGGAGATTCCTATCCGCCAACCATTTGGGGCTTTCAGCATGGCAGAGTACCTTCAGCCAGTCCTGGTAGAGCTTTATTTGTCGCCACAACTCCGATTTGATGATCTTGCTAACACGCCTCGAATGCCCAAGTGAAGGTGCCACGCCAAACAGGGCTTGAACTTCTGGTGGCACAAGGCCTTGTCGAAGGCGAAAGCAATCAGTCTGGCTCGACACGTACAAGGAACAGATTACAAAGAACCGGGAGCTGCGCAGGATCCAATACAGATCGCTTTCTTCTGACGGTAAGATTAGCCCTCCAGTCAGATGAATGTCGAAGCAAGATAAATTTCAAGAACACAGAGAAAGTTAGCAACAGCTAAACCACAAGAATTTTGAAAATCAACCACACCACACCAAACTCCTTAACGGCATCCCTAACAGCAATAAAAACATTCTCATGAGGCACAGAATAAAACAAGTCATTGACGTCTACAGGAAAAGAGGTATCATAGCGACACTTTAGCATCAAGAAACTTCAGGACTTCGTAAGAGTTCTTAGTTGAGAAGGGGTCTTCAGCCTATAGCGCACTTAAGTGAGTCTGTTAGTACTCGCTCCGAACATGCTGCCATGTGCCGCTCTCACTAACAAACGACCTGAAGGGCTCATTCAACTTATGTGTTTTTGCCGTAAAAAACACATTAAAGACATCAAAACGATTCTCTAAACTTCATTGCAGTCCTCCAAAGAACCATTCATCCAGAAACCGTGGAACGATCCAACCGTCATGCTTACCGACACTCTGAGCCATTTAAATTCATATGTAGAAGCTAACAATATATTTAAGAACGACGACGTTGTCATACTCATCACCGGGTAAGCAATTGTCTGTAATATATATGTTCATTCTTCTGTGGTAGCACGTTAAAGAACCCCAGGTGGTCTAAATTTCCGGAGCCCTCCACTACGGCGTCTCTCATAATCATATCGTGGTTTTGGGACGTTAAACACCAGATATTATTATTATGATTATTATCTTCTGTGGTAGCGTAGCAGTAAGGTGTTTTGCTGCTTCTCAGCCACAATAGCCGCATTTCTATGCGAGCAAAATGCAAGAGTACCCGTGTACTTTGATTTAGCTGGACGCTAATGTTGCCCAGGCAGTCAACATTGATACCGAGTCTCTCCCCGTTGTGTGCCCCAGAAAGACATTGTTGTTTTCGTACTAAGAAACCCAGAATTTATTTTTTACACATAAGTTGAACAAGTTTACAGCCTTAAGTGGAATTCCCGAACAGTCACATTAGAACGGGATAGTTTAGTATCCATACCAACAAGGGTGTCAGTGCAGGCTAGTTGGTATTTCATTGCAGGTTTGGGTATAGCGACACGTACGAAAATGGTAAGAAGAGGCCTTTCCTGTCATCTTTCTTACCATTTTCATGTGGCGCTACACCCAAACCTGCAATCCATACGAAGTCTGACGAGTTGGGCATCACACGTGCGGGTGAAAAATACAGACAGAACTCGCGTTATAATGATCGGGATTTATGCGATAGCCAGCGTATGCTGGCCACACCAGTGCTGGCAGCATCGCGAAAGCGTCGTGGTGGAGCACACTGTCATGGCTTAGTTCCTCTCTTTTACAGCGAAAGCTGTTATGAGATCACAACAAGGACCACTTTTGCGCCGTAGTTGTCCGCCGCCGCCGCCACCACTGAGCTACGCCTATGCTTGAAATTGCGCTGCAAACTGACCCTATGCAGGCTTCATGCCGGGTAAGGAATCGCGTTAACATGTGTTGTAAAGCGTTTTAAAACAGAAAGTAACAACCAGGTGTCACACGATGCGAATTGCGTCGTGTGGTTCGTTCTTGTCCCGTTTGTGCGCTGTTTTAGATTAACTATGAGTACGTACCAACAAGCCCGCTTAGCTACCATGTTGAAGTTCGTAACGAGAGGGTCGTTCATTGCTCCAACCCATTACAAAAGCCTGAGGCATAATTCTTCATTGTCGTCAGCCACAGTATCAACAAAGTGTAGATAATGCGTTAGAAGTGCGTAGCGGGTACAGCGCTTTTCCGAAGAATGCCGAATAATGACATTGTGGACGCTTCCCCACTACACCAAAATTATGATGATTTATGGCGTAGTGGGTACCATGCAAGTGTGCTTGTAGTAGTTGCCCCAAGAGTGTTTAAAAAAACCGCCAGGCCTGCGCGGAACTCGCAGTACAGCCACAGCGAAAGCTGAGAGAGCGGCCTTTCTAGAGCCTTTTTTAAACGTTCTTGGGGCAACTACAACAACCGCACTTGCATGGTACCCACTGCGCCATAAATCATAATTTTTGTGTAGTGGGGAAGCGTCTACTATGCCATTATTCGTCATTCTTCAGAAAAGCGCCGTACCCACTACATTCTTGTAACGCATTATGTGCACTTTGTTGATGCTGTGGCTGAAGACGATGAAGAATTTCGCCTGAGGCTTTTGTAAGGGGTTGGAGCATTGAACGACCCACTCGTTACGCAATTCTATTTGTGTGACGCCTGGTTCTTACTTTATTGTTCTAAAACGCTTAACAATACACGTTAACGCGATTCCTTACCCGACATGCAGCTTGCATAGTGTCAGTTTGCACCGCAGTTTTAATGTGCGCAGTTCGCAACAATTGCAAGTAATGATTCCATGCATTAAAGAGAAAAAAAAGCAGTGGCGTAGCTCAGTGGTAGAGTGCTGGCTGCCACGCAGAAGACCCGGGTTCGATTCCCATTCGGTCATACGTGTTTTTTTATTTATTTAGTTTTTTTTCTTATTTCGTGCGATATTGGTTACGGACACCGGCGGTGGTGGCGGCGGCGGCGGCGGACAACTACGGCGCAGAAACGACCCTTGTTGTGATCTCATAACAGCTTTCGCTCTAAAAGGCTTTAGAAAGGTCGCTCGTTCAGCTTTCGCTGTAACTGTGCTGCGCGTTCGGCGCAGGCCTGGCGGTTTTTATGCGACCAGCACTCTCTTCGCGCGGTTCGTATGTCGGACGGCTTCGGCCCCGATTTATGCTTATCTGCAGCCCATGGGATGATGTCGTACGTGCACGAGCGTACCAGACTACGCCTGACTTACGCAGAGCCTACGGTGAGCATCATAGAATAAAGAACTAGTTTAGAGAATAGACGCTGTAGCTTGGACAATGGTACGAAAAATAAGCAGCGGTAGCGTATGGAACTACAGAGGGCACCCAAGAGATAGCGCTGCGCAAGCAGGAAGCGGAAACGAAAACTTTGCACTGGTGAAAGAAAGGTGGCCGCTTTTGTGATTTTTTTTAACGTACGTATTAGGTGCACATGCGCCGACGCCGCGAAACAGGACAGAACTCACTTAGGGCAACATGTGCCTCGTAATGCTGTTGCAATGCAAGAAATAACATTATCGTGTTGAAATCATTATCCAGAGCTCATAAACGGCACGACTTCGTCTTCAGAGACAAAGCGAACAGGAAAGCGTGTCTCAGTTGTTTGCACCACCATAACAGAACAGTCGAAAAGCATCAGCACAAGCTTTCAGTGACAGCTTCGAATTTCAGCATTTGCTTTCGACGAGCCCCGCTTAACAACCCCTAGTTTTTATGTATTGCGACATACTGCGGTTAAGCTGACGACACAAGTAGATGGGGGGGTTCACGCAAGGAAATCACGTTGTAGTGGAAGACGATGGAAGCTCAAGGAGTCTAACACGTGTAGGATGGGTGCAAATGTACGTAGAACATAAGTACACTGACAGCGGCAACAAAGCCTCAGAGTCAAATCAGCGACCAAAAATAACAAAAAATATGCACGCATCGGTAAAAAAGGAATCTACCTGTCATCGCCGTGAAACCTGCAGAGATCGATATCGTCGCTGGTATCACAGCTCCTGCGGCACCATATACAGCAGTACAGCGACTACCTACTATAACTACAATGTGGCTACATGAGCGAATTACAAAAATAAAAAAAATGCTTGCTAGCAAGAAAACAGAAAGCAGTGGACCACGCCAACCATCGGACGAAAAGTAACTGCGCATCTGCGCGTCAGCTGTTGCCGCCGAACAGCAGCGGCGCAGCTTCTCCGCTTCGTCACTCATAAGAGAATCCAGGGTAGAAGTCACATGGCAGGTCGATGATGTCGAATGTCTGAACGTCTGCTGAATATAATTGTATCACAATCGCTAAACAACAAAATCAGTGCTCATAAGTACTACGCACAACGCGTAATTCAAGTGTTACTTTGCAATTATGTAGGAAAAGTAGTTTTTTTGCGAAAATGATGGTTCTGTTCACTTTACACATTGCGCTTATCACGGCGCCTCTAGCGGGAAGCCGCACGTTCACGAGGGCAGGATTTTGAGGGGGAAGCAATATGTTTTCTTAGCCTTTTTCAGCCACCCTCTTCGACGATGGCTGGAACTTGAGACTTTCCGGGGCCTGATGGCACGCTGTGCGAGTGTTATCGCATTATTCATACGCAGATTCCTTTGGCGCTGTCTGACACTGCGCATCACACTGTTTGCTCGGTGCAGAGGTTACGTTGCGATGTTTGTGTGGACATATTCTGTAGATAGTTTCATTCGTGCAGAATCAGCAATTGAAGTTAACAAGAAAAGTCACTAGACATTGCGCCCTACTTTCCACAATATCGCTTAGTCTACCGACGCTTATATGTTTCCTTATGGATCATCATTGTCATCTGTTAGGTAAATTCTGTGTTTATTACCTCGTAAATATCTTAAATGAAGTACGGTGAAACATGCCATGTGGTGAAGGGATGTCATGGTGAAAACAGAATGCAAGTTACCGTCAATTTCTATTAGACGTCAATGAAAATTATGAGGCCCATGTGTGTGTCGCACTAAGCTTTTCTCGCACTTCTTTCAAGACTGCACTGCAGAAAGTGCAGTGCGATTACTGTCGCATCTCTAGAGAAAAAGAGAGCTAATGAAAATAAGTTTAGTGGAACTGAGCTTTCAGCCCTGGATCCAACTATTGCAAAATGTGCGCTTCTCTGCATTTCCAGTTTCTGCTCTCATTTCGCTACCCTTCACAACTTCTGTTAACACTGAAGCATTAAACTTGCCATCTTCTTGGCATATAACGGCCCATCTGTATATAGGATGTTGAGTCAATGTGGCATAACGTGGTACTTGAAACACTTCAAAACCAATCACATTGGTTATAAACATGCATAGTTACGCGGCTTCAATGTCGTGGTTCAGTATGGTTTTTAAACAGCTCTACTGTGCTGAAGCCATTGAGAGATGAACAAATCTAGAGAGAAATCAGTGTGGTGAAGTCTCATGCTCATTGTCGCATCACAAAGTAGGGAGGGGTACATAAGCTTTGAAAGAATTATTTCAGTTGGAAAGGACGTTTTGGCCTACCTGAAGTTAGCGTTGTGCATCTCGGAGATTATGCGTGTGATGCTTGGCTAATCGAACTGCGCCAAATGCTATTCTTATGGTCACTCACGCTGTTGCCATTGGGTACGCTAGCGAACAATGCCATAGTAATGCTTACTTATACATGACAGCTAATGATAAAACGATACCAGGGTACATTGAACCAAACGAACGACACAGGAACACACGCGCAGCGCTAGCTTTCATCACTAGATTTTATTTTAGGGATCACCAGTACATGTGCCTCGCGGGACACGTGATCATGTGTACAAACATTCGAAAAAAAATAACACGCATGTCGAAACATACGAAAATAAAACACGAAAACATGGTACGTTTCAAATGTTTGTCTGCACGAAAATTCTGTTTTCTTTGCTGACAATGTGATAAATGCTTTGCTAACACAGATATAAAAGTGCCAGTGAATTTAATCTTGATTATCACTCTAGTAATTTCGGTAGATCTCTTTCCCAGAATTACTTCTTCTCTGAAGAGGGGATTACATGCGCACTTCTTGCAGTGAATTGGAAGAGACTCGCCAGGATTGCTCCTCGCTAACTTTGTTATTGTTCTAGATTAGCCTATGAATAAGCCATCTTGCCGTGCTACCAATTGCCCCACAGAAACACGTCTCTGTACAAGTGATGAATTTTTTTGCAGGCTTGATTTGGCTTACGGTAATCAGTACCAACTCTTCAAAAGCACAGTAGGTGAGTCTAAAAACTCTGGCACAGACTTCATGCACCAGCTTTTACTATAGTGCGCTGTCTTTGATCTAGGCGCAACAGGTACCAATGTAGCATAGCTGACGTTACCACAATAGAGACCTTTAGCTGACGCTTTAGAATACCTCCAACTCAAACCAGTGTACCGCTGCATGAGGAGCCTTGAAACACGCGCATATGCAGGGCTTAAGAAGCGTAAGAAGGCTCCCGTGTAAAAAGTAAAGGGTATTTCTTCCAATGAAGGTCGAACATTTTAGAAATTTCTTTAAACACAGCTGATCATGAGAGATGCTATTGCACATGCGCACAAATGAAAGCAGAAAGTGGCGGAGTGCCGTCCCCACTATTCCAAAATTGTGGGAGAGTATGACATCATGTGGGCAGCATTAAAAATGCTCTGCACACCAATTTGATGCGCTAGGTCTTAAATTGCACCGCGTTCCTTCTATCATCCTGAGATTAATGAAAAAAAAAATGATTTTGTAGATAGACTTCCGCAAACATAAGTTATTGAAATTGAATATTTAAAAAAAATCGGGGGGACCCGTAAGCTTCGCCTTTAAGACTTGAACGCGATAGCGATATCCTGTCCATGTGCGTACTTCAACCACCTAGTGCATAACTGCTATGCACCCACTACGTGGTGTCAACAGAAGATGCGCAGTAACATGTGTGCCTTTTGTAATGGGTGGCCGGCTTTAAACCGCGAAGTCGTTACGATAGTCACATGTTCTGACGCCCGATGGAAATGTACGCTTGTATCACGCAATATTACTGCGATAATATATGCTATCTTAACGCGATAGCGTTAAAGAGCTCTCGCAGAAATTCCGGCGTTGGCGTCGTTGGTTGTGAGCGAAATATCATCATCCTGCCCGTGACCGAAAAATCGAGAAAGATGCAAATAAAATAATAACAATTTCCGGGTCCGAGTGAGAATCGAACCAGGACGTCTGTGGGGCAAGCAGGTTTTCTACCACACAGCCACGCCTCTGCTTGGAAATACAGCGAAAATAAATTGCTCGGCTTGGAAATTCAGTGAAACTAACTCGTGTTTCACAAACACACGCGTCCTGTCTACATACGTCACAATCAAACAGAGGCATGGCTGTGTGTTAGCACACCTGTTTGCCGCTCAGACGGCGTGGGCTCGATTCTGACTCGGACTCGAAATTTTTATTATTTATTTTATTTGCATCTTTCTCGATATTTCGGTCACGGACAAGGTGATGATTTTTCACTCACAACTAATGACGCCGACACCGACGCCGATGCCAGAATTTCTGCGAAACGAGCTCTTTAACCCTATCGCGTTAATAAAAGTAGACAGAAACTGGCCTAACCTTTACTCGGAGGCGGCACTTTTCTCCTGTCGTTCTGCCCCTTTGTCTCGTGACGTATGGACCACGCTAGAGCTGTTATCAGCAGCAGCCCTTTGAACTTACAATGAGACGACCGCGTGCAGTTCACTCGTAGAAAGAAGAGTGGGAATTGGAGCAGTGCCAACGCTCACAGAAGCGCGAAATGGCGTGAAAACGACGTACAGCTGCAGCCGTTGGGTTGGATGGCTTCAGTTTTTATAAAGTAGGAGAATGGCTCCGAATTTCAACTGCGAAGCGCTTTAGGGGCCCGGGCTTTCCTATGCTGTCATCGTATGCTGTGGTCATCTCATGTCGCTTGGCAGAACGCAGGCAAACCCACGTGTAGCATAGCCTTCTACAGCTGAGCCATGTATAAGCAAGGGGGAAAAAGGAAGTCAGGCTGAGGAGCAGCGATGTAAGGATGAGAACAAGGGAAATGAGGAAGTGACGAGGGAGGAGGAAGGTAATATGCTGTCATCGTATGCTGTCATCTATGTCGCTGCTTGGCGTCACGCAGGCAAAACTACAGTATCTAATCTTATTCAGCATTACTATAAGCCTTATGTCAGCTCGCGTTAATACACACTTCTACTTACATGTTGATCAGAGGCGTGAGTTACGGGCTGGCGAGGTGCCTTGATCTCCGCCTTCTGAAATATATCACAGGAAGGTCTTGATACAGCTATCTCGTGAGTCATCGCTTTCATAAAAAATGTTCTTACTTGATTGCAACCACTGTCAACTTGTATTGAAAGGTATGATATCAAAAGGTGAGAAGTGGAGCACAAATCGTAAAAGATATTGCTAATAAAGAGCATTGGCACCATATTCGAAAAAAAAAACTTGCCCATCTCCCGCTAAAGGGAACCATGTGTGGATGCGAAGCAGCGGGAAGATGGTTAGGCTTGGAGCGGGAGAAACGTCGCCGCTGCCGTTTCGCGGCAGCGGCCCGGGTGCTTATCGCGGCGCTGCACAGGA